>MNAD01000683.1:0-20146 GCA_001895945.1 Trametes pubescens
TTGATGGCATATTAATTATTCGAGCATTTGCGGAACTGGGCTGACATTCAGACATATTTTCAGATTTTACACTTGTTCTCATCGGTTTATGGACGCGTATTGGCGCGGTCTCAATGGCACACAAGCTGCCTGGGCTGCAAAGAAGTACCGCAGCCATCGAGTCCTGCCGAACGACATTTTGGACGAGCTGGACCATGCTGACATTTCTTGACCAACCAGATTGAATATATTACACCACCCTCTTGAACCCCACCGTCCTTTTGTGTAGGTATAACCTACTGAACATGCATAGTGTATATTCTAGTATCCGTATTGTGCTCATAGTAGCTGTATGCTCGTATAGTCACTTACTGTACAAATTGAGTTGTTTATGCACTCTGACGCCGAATTCACGTGCAGGTCACACTGTGACTATAGTGGTCAGGTTTGAGGTGGGTCAATCTTAGCTCATTCCGAAGGTCTTGTGTCTGCTCTGTGAAACTTCGACAGCCTGCTCTAGACCACCTGCGTTTATAGGTCCAGCTTCGTCATATACTAGCCGGGCCTCCCTAGGCCATCTGGTGACCGATACTCGGGTGCACGTCTAACGTTATCTCACGACAACCGAGCTAGCGTTGGAAGGAGGTCGCGCCATCCCGGTCCTGGCCTCTGTGGGCTGTCGAAATGGTGCCCTCGGTGTTGGAAAGCAAATCCCGACGGCTACTTACGGCGTCCGTCGGACGAAGGCCGTCTTCATCCCGGCCGACGGTGTGTTCTTCTTGAGCGTCGGACTCAAGAGGCGCTCCATGACGCAAGAGACGGAACGTTTTGCTTTGCATTCTACGCTGACTCACACAGGAGAACGTTCACGAACTACCCACCGAACCCTTCGAGACCCATGACTCTATGGGAGGATTCGCACACTGAGTAATCTCAATTCCGAATATACACGACGCCCGGTCAGCTTGCTAGGGCCCTCGATCGTCTTCGACCCAGTAGACTTCAGCTATAAAACGTGGATCCGGCGGGCCAGTCCATCCTCGCTATCCAGCCTCCCATCCCCTCCGGGTTTCCCTGCGATACATCCAACCTTCACCGAACCACCTCCATTACTACCTCCTCTCTAATCACCAACCTCCACAATGGGCAACTCAGCGCTCGACCTTAACCCTCCCAACGCTACCTTCCACCTTTCGACCCATGGCTCTGACTGGTTGTGGGCAGCCTTCTCGCTTTTCGGTGTTTCTCTACTGGCCGTAGTTGCGTGGTCGTTTACTGTGCGTAATTAAGCCCATGTGCGCTTTGAGCGGGAGCTGATCGCTGTTTGTACAGCGGCCACGGGGCGCACGCCTGTTCCACCAGATTGCCATAGTGGTTCTTACGACTGGTGCTCTTGCCTACTTCTCCATGGCTTCCGACCTCGGTGCGACCCCGATCCCTGTCGAGTTCAGGGGAGAGGGCACTCGTCAGATTTGGGTATGTTGACACTGTGCCTGACCGAGACCTTCAGTCTAACCCAGCCCGTGTATAGTTCGTGCGTTACATCCAGTGGTTCATCACGTTCCCGCTCTTGCTCCTTGAGCTTCTTCTTGCCACGGGTCTGTCGCTGTCCGACATCTTCACGACGCTCTTCATGAGCATCGTTCTCGTCATCACCGGTCTCGTCGCCGCCCTTGTGCCTAGCACTTACAAGTGGGGTTATTACACGTTCGGCGTATCCGCGCTGTTCTACATCTGGTGCGTGCCTCCATGTGTCGCTCTAGGGTGTACTGTATACTAACCCACTCCACAGGTACGTTCTCCTCTGGCACGGTCCCCACACGACCTTCGCCGCTGGAGGCGTGCTCCGTCGCGGTTACCTCCTGGCTGCCGGATACCTGTCCTTCCTCCTCCTGCTCTACCCCATCGCCTGGGCATGCTCGGAGGGCGGTAACGTCATCTCAGTCACCTCCGAGATGATCTGGTACGGTATCCTCGATATCTTCGCCGGCCCCATCTTCCTGTTCTTCTTCCTGTGGGAGTTGCGCGGCGTCGACTACGCGACCTTCGGCCTCCACTCCGGCAAGTACACGGACAAGTCGGCGTATTCCCCCCACACCACCCAGGCTGCTGGAGCTGTCCCCGCCACCACCTCCACTGGCGCCGCCGGTAACGTCTAACGACCTCTTCGCTTCTACGACTTGGCCATGAAAATCAACGACCGCCGCTTCACGATCGCCAACATGCCTATCACGCCCTATTTTCTGTATCGCTCCTAGCATTTAATGACGGCTAATTTTTTAGTCCCTCCTTGTTGTACCACCACCTCGCTTACCGCTTCATCTCATCCCTACTTCCTTGATAAAGTTGTAATTTACGCATGTAATTCATACGCTGAAAACAAATCAATTCCATATCTCTTGGGATCGACCACGCATATTCTGTCGATGGACTGCCTTCAAATACGATGGGGAAGTGGTTTCAGAGAGTCGGACTCCATATCGCAAGACTGGATCGTCTGCCTCATCGCGTGCTATGCGCGTGCTATCCAGTAGAGGGCGAATCCTATACCGATCGTGCTCCGTAAGCAACTTCTGCCTGTCCACAGGCACAAGCTGCATATGACGATGGCGCTCTCATTCCTCGTCTCTTCTCACCGCACCCATGGCCAGTTCCGCCCCTCCCCAATGGCCGCCCGAGGTCACCGACGAGCAGCGCGAGGCCCTCACCCTGCTCGCGACCACGTACGCGCTCTCGCATGGGCTCGTCTACCTGCCTCCGACGGACGGCGCGCAGCCCCCGGCGCCGACCTCTGTGATCCACGCGCCGCTCGCGCTCTTCCCGTCGCCGTTCCCGCGCAGGCAGTTCGAGCTCGCGCGGAGCCTGCAGAGCAACTATAATGCGATGTATGCGCGCATCGCGATGGCCGAGGATTTCCTGGACGCGGTCATGGGCGCGGAGGTCGGGGTCGGGCGCGTGGACGAATTCACCGGGCAGCTATGGCGGATATGGAAGAGGCTTCGCAGCGAGGGGATTACCCAGGTGCGTGCATCCGGGTGGTATGTGCGGTTAAAATCGTGCTGGAACGGGATATAGCTCCGCCATCTAGGTCTCTTCAGATCAGACTACCTGCTGCACAAGCCTGAGAAAGGCGGGCCGCCCCAGCTCAAGCAGGTCGAGTTCAACACCATCTCCTCGTCATTCGGGGCGCTGTCGCAGAATGTCGCCCAGCTGCACAGGTGCGCGACTTGGATATTCACGCCGGCAGGCGAATGCTCACACACAGAGCAAGGCACCTACTAGCTAAGACGGAGTACTACAACAGCTCTCCCATCTTGAAAATGGAGAACATGCCGCCCAATGACACTATCGCCGGCCTCGCAGAAGGCCTAGCCGCTGCGCACAAAGCATACGGCTCCCCGTCGTATGTTTTTCCATTACCTGGAAGTGTATGCGCTCACGTATGCTGCAGCGCGTGGATCCTGTTCGTCGTGCAAAACGGCGAGAGGAACGTATTTGACCAGCGATGGTTGGAATACGAACTGCTGGAGAAGTGCGTACCGTGCCAAGATATGTTCGCTTCGACCCGCTTATATCTTGCTCAGGCATTCGATCCGTGTCGTGCGGCAGACGTTCGAGCAGCTAGCCGTCTCTGCGCAAGTTGTGCCGACATCGCGCATTCTCCGACTCAAGCTGCCCGGGCAACTTCCTCGTGGGGCAGAGTCCGTCGAGATCTCCACAGTGTACTTCCGTGCGGGGTATACGCCAAACGACTATCCGACGCCGGCGCACTACGAAACTCGGTACCTGCTAGAAAGCACTGTGGCAACCAAGTGCCCCTCCATTCAACTCCAGCTTGCCGGAGGGAAGAAGGTGCAGCAGGTGCTCACACAATCGATTCACTACCAGCGTTTCGTCGAAGGCTGGCCTTCGATTTACACGGAATCAGGTGGTCGAGTACGTGAGAGCTGGATGGGCATGTGGGGCTTGGACGAGAAAGGCGACCAAGGAGTCCAGAAGGCGCGCGATCAAGCTCAGAACCTGGTCCTCAAGCCGCAGAGAGAAGGCGGAGGAAATAACGTGTACAAAGGAGACATACCTGCATTCCTGGACACCCTTCCCCGCGAGGAACGAGAAGCGTGGATCGCCATGGAGCTCATCCGCACGCCCGAAGGTCTCGGGAACTACTTGGTGCGTGCGGGAGGCGGGACCGCGGGCGCGGTGAAGACCGAGGTAGTGAGTGAGTTGGGCATCTTTGGCTGGGCGCTGTTTGGGGGCGCATACGGTGCGATACAGGAGAAGGAGGTGGGGTGGCTGCTGCGAACGAAGGGCAAGGACAGTAACGAGGGCGGCATCGCCGCTGGGTTCTCGGTTCTAGACTCGGTCGTGTTGTACGACTAGAGGCGTAGTAGAAGAAGCTTGTATATGTGTACAACAATATCACTCGTTGCTTACCTCCAAGAGTTGTTGGACGCGTCTCCCAAAATTAATGGAGGTGTATATGGCGCGTCTGGATCACGTGGACGCAGCTATTCGCCTCGCGTCGACGGGGCAGGAACAGCTTGTGCTGCAGCCACCACTACCGCTTGCTACCTCTCCTTGCGTTTCCATTATGTCCTCACGACGCGAACCTATTCGACGGGACAGGAGCAGAGACAGAGACGACCGAGGCGGCGGCAGGGATCGCTACCCTCCCCGTGGCGCACCTCGCAGAAGCCGTTCACGGAGCCCGCCCCGTCGCGGAGAGAGGAACTGGCGTGGTTCAGGTATGCGCCTATGCAACGTCTACTATAACTCGCGCTCAGTCTCAACCGTCTGTCTGCAGACAGGAGAGATCCCCCAGGTCGTGATAGAGAAGACGATCGTCGCGACCGGGACAGGCGGGATGACCGTCGGGACGATAGACGAGACGACAGGCGGCGCGACGACCGGGACAGGAGAGACCACGACCGCGACGCAAGACGGGAACCCCTTCCGCCTCCCAGGTCTGACGGAGACAGAGTGCGTGACCGGGACAGGGACGCTCGGTCTGCAGACCGCGCCCCATTGCAAGACTCCAAGCCTCCGGCCCCCGTTCAACCTGAAAGACAGAAGTCTGTGACAGGTCAGTTCACCTCCTGTTACACTGCCGAACACTGTCCTAATATTGTCGCTCAGGTACTCCTGAAGTTGAGCCTTCTGGCTCCCGACCGCCGACGGAGGCGGAAGCACCCGCGGACGGTGCAGAGGAGGGAGAAACTATGGACGCCACCAACGAAGACGATGCGGCCATGATGGCTATGATGGGCTTGTCTGGATTCGGCACCACGAAGGTCAGCATATGTGCAGGTGTATCCCTGCGGGACATCACAATTGAACGTGGTTTAGGGCAAACATGTCGAGGGCAATCAGGAAGGTAGCGCAGACGTCAAGAAGATGCGGACATGGCGTCAGTACATGAATCGGTATGTTTCCCTTTCAGCTGAGGACGATCCATCACTGACGCAGGATCGACTATTCCCCTTGTGTAGGCGTGGAGGATTCAACAGGTCAGTATTTTGACCCTCCTACGACCTCACCGATTCCGAGTCTTCGCTTACAAATCGCCTACAGGCCTCTGGACAAGATCAAGTAGTCCCTGCACCATTTCTCGCGCTATTCAGTACAGCCCGTTGTATCCTGATATCACTGCGGCAGTTGAGTGTTGCTCCTTTCATATATGTATCTTTAATACTACGCTATCTTTGGACCCAAGATCAGAGCGCATTGGCCACTCGAGATAACTTCTCTGATCATGCACAGTCCCCAAGTAACCGAAATTTGTCAAACATGTAGGTGAGCGTGAGTTTTTGGCCGCACTGTAGACCAGACCATCACGTATCATGATCCCACATTTGCAAGGGCACTCTAAGCCCACGATGTTACATCTACGGCGTCAGGAGTCCGATATATCGTCACAGTACGTAGTACAAACATGCAGCTATAGGACAAAAAGGATGGCGGACGGAAATGCGACATGAAGCGCTGAAGGAAGAGAATGGAAGAGGTCCAAGACTAAACCAGAGCTCTAGCTTCCTGCCTCGGCGCAGGACTACTCAGAAACCGTGGACCTTGATGCTCGCCTTCGCGATGCCCTCCCCGACAAGGAACGTAGAGATCTTGAGGCGTTGATCACCTTGGAGCTGGATGACTTGGCCAGACTCCTCATCATCAACGAGGGTCCCGTTGCAGGCGAATTCCTGCACGATCAGACGTAGGTTAGCCACACGACCTCGGCGGGCGGGCGATGCACGGGCGGGGCGGCGTAATCACGCGCGCGACTTGCCTTCTTGAATGCCTTCAAGAGCTTCTTGAGATCATACTCTGCGACAGCGGGCGTATCAGCACAGACTGATCGCACGACGAAAACTGAGAGGGCGGCGACAGACCTTTGGGCAGGCCCTGCAGAGTCGTCAGGGTCTTGCGTCCGTTCCGCTGCTGGATACGGATGTGGATGTAGTTCTGCTGCGAGCCGACGTCCTGGCTGCTGTTGAGCGGGTCTCCCTCGTCTGCGAAGGGGTCTGTGGGCGGGAGCGGCGGGGGTCAGCGTCGCGATCGATAAGGCGGGCGCCCGCGGGCGCAGGGGCGCTGCGCACCGAAAGTGTTGAGGTTCTGCACGCTCATGCGACGAGTTGGAAAGAGACAGGGGAGAGGTGGGAGAGAGGACTGAGTGGGGGTTGAGGGCGGCGGAGGAGGGTGTGGAGGGTTGAGTCGCGTCGGGGCCGCTATATATCGAGCCGCGCCGTTATGTAAGCCTCGCAGGCTCTTCTCCGTCCCATTTAGCCTCGCTCAGCTGCCTTCGCCCGCCTGCTCGCGCTCTGGCTCACTCACAGCCCTTGTCATATCTTGCCGTCGCTTCCGACCCGCCTTGTCATCCCTCACAAGCCCTCGGTAGCATTTTCTGTCAGTGCCACAGAGACGATGCCGCCCCAGCAGGAGCAGCCGCGCGGGGTGAAGAGAAAGCCGCCCACATTCCAGCATCTTCCTCTCGATCGCGGTGCGTGTTATTCTTCGAGGCGGATACGACCGCCTCACTGTGCTCTTGTGCTCATGTACGTCAACTGTAGCTAAGAAGCTCAAGCAGTCGTGGGTGGAGACGCAGAAGATCAAGAGCAAATGGAAAGCACAAAAGCGTAAAGAAGGGCTCGTCGCCCCTCGGGCGCAGTTGCAACACATGTTGGATGCGCCGGTAGACAAGGCTGGGGAGTCGGATGAAGAAAAGGACGACGATGCGGCGTCCCAGTCTTCTAGCGCGGATCGCGCGAGCAAAAAGGGCGAGGAGGAATCCGAGGATAGCGAGTCCGAGGATGAAGCTGCCGAGGAACTACCTTCCACTTCAAGACCGTCCACTTCAAGACCTACCACCTCGAGGCCTCTTACCTCGAGGCCTCTAACAACACGGCCCACCATACCCAAACCCAGACGGCGCCCAGGTGGCGCTCAAGAAAAGCCGCAAGAAAAGCCGTCACTCCGGGAACTTCAGGACAAGGCGTACTCCAAAGAGTCACTGCATCACCACAAATCACATCCGCTCAAGGGCCATAAGGCACCAACCAGCTCGAGAGGACGAGGAGGCGGCAGGGGCGGAAACGGCCGTGGCGCGCCGAGAGGACGAGGTGGAGGTCAGCCGGATATGGGCCTGCGCATGAAGGCGATGCTCGAGAAGATCAAGCAAGATCTTACTTGAATGCCGTCTACAACACACAAGGGAATGCTATCGCACAGCGCCGTTACACTGCCTTGTTTTCCTTCCCCTCGTCTTCGTCCTGTGCCATCGGCGGGTCTCCGCCTCCGCTTGTGCTCGCGCCCGCGCTCTCGGCCTTCGCGGCCTCTTCCGTCGTCGACTTCACGAACCGCTCTTCCAGGCTGGGGTGTATTGGTCTGGATGGCACCGTCGTTGTGGCTGAAATGGGTTCTATGTGGTCGCTCAGGTGGCCCGGGCTCGGGTCATCCAACTCGTCGACTAGACCTAGCACCTTCGGTTCTGTGCCTTCTTGGGCCGCACCAATGCCTGTAAATGTCTCGGGAAGGACGAGCGGGCTCGGTGGCGGACTTCTAGATTTCGAGCGTCGAGCGTCTTCGTGTAGGAAGGGTATAGGTGAGAACATGGGAGTGTTGGGGGCAGATACGGCAGAGGTGCTGATGGAGGGGTGGCCGCTTGTCGAGTACGTGCTTTCGATCTCCGTCAGAGGCGGGAAGGTGTCCCAGGAGGACGTGACCAGCAGGCACTTTTCCACCGCCCGCAAGTATTTGCCAATATACTTGTAATGTTGCCGTGGCCGCACGCAGAGTTCGCATATGCGCTGGATAGTGAACGGCGTGCTGTATGAGACATACAATGAATCCTTGATATCACGCGGACAGGCGGCCGTACGTACGCATCGAAGTCGTCGAGCTGCGCGTGTATGGAGATCTTCATCTCCTCCGCCGCTTTCTCGTCCAGATCGACCTTCGGCGGCGGCGGGTTCGGGTTGTTGGGATTATGCTCCCGAGAGGGGAATGGAGGGAGCCTCAGTCCGCCATTGGGGAGCTGCTGAGGCGCAACGATCATCAACGGCGGTCGCCCCTCCCACCGCGGGCCATCCGTCAAGTAAGCTGCCAAGTTCTGATACTATTCAGCGCGGCCGCATACACTTCACGCGTCAAGTCGGTACCTTGTTGAGCTGGTGCTTGATGATGTTTCGCAGTAGCGGCCATTCCGTCCTGCAGAACCCACGGTCGAAATGCGGTCCTGTACCGAGCGCGCGGGAAAGACGTACTCGACAACGTCCGTAGACGCGACCCTCTCAAGGATATCGCCATGTTCTGGTAGCTCAATGTAAGATGTCAATACTTAGGTTGTAGGGGACACGGGGTGTCTACCTTCTTTCCATTCAAACACTGGTTCAGCCTCCATGGTGTGGTGGGAAACGCGTGGTTAAGAGTAAGAAGCACGGTGGGCGTCTCAGACCGGACGCGTTCCACTGGGCGCTAACGCGCGTAGTTCGTAACTCGTTTAAGTTAGGACTGCGCGCATGATACCCAAACTTCAATCTTATACCGCATTCTCCTGAAGTTATTCCTATGGGAGCACATCGACAATTTCTACTGAGCGCTGCTGATAGTGGCACAAGTACTGGAATCATCATTCGACCGTTGGATACACTGAGTACGTCGACAGATATAACACGAGCGTTACGTGACCTCCAACCCGATATTCGTACACCACCGTTGAGCAGCGATCATACATGGATATGGGGGTCCCAGTCTAGGCAGGGGCAACCGTAGCAATGGAGGCGTTCAACTCAACCTCCTTCTCGATGTCAATCTCGGAGTCGAACGTCACCTTCACCTGCGGCCTAAAGATGAGGCAGTGCGTCGACCCTCCGAAGTGGAACATCCCCAGCTGGTCACCCTTGCGCACCACGTCCCCCGCCTTGACCGTCGCCTCGCACGTCGACACTTCCGCCATCCCGACCGCGATGAATGCCAGCAAGCCGATAGTCGGGTTGTCTGCCTCGATGAAGATGATCGTGCGGGTCGCGACGGCCGTGATGAACGCCTGCGAGAGATTCGGGCCCGCGGCGTCCGGGTCCGGGAAGCCCTCGGACGGCGACTCGGAGTAGTAGGTGCCGGGGACGGTGACGATGCGCGCGATGCGGCCGTTCACGGGCGCGTGCCAGCGGTGATACTTCGTCGCGGAGAGGAAGGCCTGGTAGACGGTCCCGCCGACGAACTGCCCCGCGGCCTCGTCGTTGTTGAGCATATGGACGAGCGAGTACGGCTGGCCCTTGAGCCAGAAGCTGTCCGTCTCCTTCGCGTCGAAGGCGATGCGGTAGACGGTGCTCTCGCACGCGCTGTTGACAATGTCGTTGTTGTCGGGGAATGAGACGGGGCGGACGTTGGGGAGGAATTGGCGCGTGAAGAAGTCGTCCCAGGATTTGAAGCCGTGGAAGGGCGCGGAAGGATCACAGACGTACGTCTGTTCGAAGTTCGGGAACGCGGCGCTCGCCGCCGGCCCAAACCACCCATCGGCAGCATCGTCGAGCACGGTGCAGGAGGCCTCGGAGGTGAGGTAGGCGCTCCAGACATCGAACATATTCTTGAAGTGCACGTCGACCTCAGGACTCGAGAAGAAGGCCATGCCGGCGGGAGTGCCCATAGGCCAGTCTAAAATGGCATTGATGGGGAAGCCGACAAGGTCATCGTCCTCGTATCTGGGGGCGCTTCCGATGATGTTGTTGAACAGCTTGAACATCAGCTGATAGTCGCGGACCTACAAGCAGAAAGCCTATCAGTGGCTGTCCCCTGTTACTGTGCTGACACTCGTACCTGCGGTTTGCCGGTGGGATCCTCATCGTACGGGGGCTTGTCGGGCACTTGCTCAAACATTTGGTGGCAATACATGTACATCACCGAGTTGGTCTCGACGAAGGTCTGGAAATCTTGGATCACCGGTTGAAGAGGCTCGTCGACGCGGGATGGGTGCTCGACGAAGGCGATCTTCTTGTCGAGCCAGTTCTTCAGCGACGCTTGGTTGCGCGGCAGCCATCCGCCAACGCGATGTTTCACCACGGTTCCTTGCGGGACCTGGGGGAGCTGGGCCTGGGGAGAGACGTTAGGGTTCTGCATTGACATGAACATGACCGTCTGAAGTGCGAAGAGGGCTGAACTCACCATGGCAGGACACAAAGGTATGTAATTTGCGGAGGGCTGTGGATGTGTGCGGATAGCGAAGGTACGCTGGGGGCCTGGAGAGATTGTAGAACGAAAGGTCCTTTTATGCTGCGAGCTCGACTTGCACGATGGCACCACTCCGATGGGGAGAGGTCCGGCGAAACATCCACCTGTCGAATCTACTCATCCACGTTCCTGGCTTCCCTGCTCCTGTGGTCCTCAAGACGCTCGGATGGAAGTACAGGGCGTTTGTTGTCCGCACGAACTCCGGACGTCTTCAGTCTCGTAGTGTATGAGATAAACCGAGACTCCCAAGAAAGAGAGTACTGCCAGACCAAAGTTGCATGTTGCGTAGCATGGAAGCGAGCACATCCGAAGGTAACGACCCCAAGGTTCTGCTCGAGAGAGACAAGGTACGAAACTCCGGCAGTTCGAAGGTTAGCAACACCCAGGTGGGCCGAGGAGGCGTTGAAGAGTGACTGAGCAGCGCCGGCATATCTCCCTTGGTATCGTTGAGCATAATTATACCGGGCCACTGGGACGGTGACGATGACCCGCCCGAGTCTTGTGTGGAGAGCGCGACCCGTCAGGAGCGATGTCACCATGTCTTGCAATGGCAAAGGGGACGTTGACGACGTTCATAAAACCTGCGTTATGGATAAGCGGCGCTAAATATGATGTTCACGTACCGAGCTTAGAGAATATGGTTATGGCCAGGTACGCAGGTATCGGCGTTTTGGATACGTACTGAAACAAGATTCGTGAGCCGGTGTCGCGACATGTGCGCATGACCTATGGATTCCTGAAGTGAAGTCTGTGCTCCGACTTCGCAAGGCTCAAAGTTGGAGCAAAGACTTCAAAGTTCGAGTATCAACGGTTTAGGAATAGGACTGGCTGCTTCAAGGTTATCTTTTACGCTGGACCAAGCATGTGTGTATGCGGTCTTCCAATGGGCCAGAGTCGCGTGTTGGGATACAGCACTATGTCCTATGCTCAGCTCACGATATTAGTAGGGGTACGCCGACCCAACGCATAGTAAGGCGAATATGACGATGATAATCAGGACCTGCTTCCGTTACGCATGCACGCGAAATGACTGTGGCGAAGGTTGTCGTCCTGTGCAGTGGCGTGGTGGTGGCAGGTTGAAGAACGATCGATGAGAGCATGGCCCTCCCCTGAAAAGAGAGTGCTGCCAGGTCAGAGTTGTCCGTGTGGTAAGCTGCGTAGCATGGAAGCGAGTGTCTTCGAGCGCAATAAGTTTAAGGGCCTTCACGGGTAGGGCAAGGCAGGAAAGCTTGGCGATATCGAGGTCAGCCCATCTAGGTAGACCGCGTAGACGTCGAAGGACCGAACGGTGCGCACAAGCCTCCTCTCGCGAGACGAGCGATATCCAAACTAGACGATTGACACGGTGAATGTTTGAGCTTTGGTCTTTGAGCTGGGAACGCAATCCGTTAGAATGGCTGGACACTGTTATATGAGAATTGCATTGATATAGACAAGGAGCGCAGGATGGGGTGGTGACGTACCGATCTTAAAGCATATGTGACCCAGTATGAGCACAACTACATATGCATACAACGCTCACGTCGGAACCGCTCTATCCTTTTCGCTCGCGCGGCGGCATTTGGAATACGTCTTGTTGGGCGCTAGCACGTACAAATGGTGGCAAGTCGAAGAACGATCGACGGTCGGAGTGCGCCAAGACGCCGCGGGAGGACGGCACCTGACGGCACGCGCGCGCACCGAAAGCTGTGGGCCCGGGATGAGCACAGCGACATACGACGCTCACACACTGCCTGCTCTCTTCGCCCACGACCGCTCGCACCTGCGGGGACCTTACCTTTCTTTTCCTGAACGTTTATGTCCTACCAACGACTACACGAGCCCGAAGCGTACCCACTCCAGCCCCTGCCGACCGTTTCTCATAGCTACCCGCCCGACGCCTCCGCTGCTCACACGACCACCCCGCGCCCTGCATCGAATACCGCCGCATCGCCTATGGTGCCAATGGGGAGGAGCGTTCGCTCGAGACTGGTGCTCTCGTATGCCCCGGACTGGTGAGTTTGATGGTGGTGTGGTTTGACAGGCGCCTCGTGCTCACGGATCATGGTATGACGTCCAGGCTCGTGTGCATTGTACTAGCGTGAGCACCACCAACGGCTTTGGTATCTTCATGCTTTCAACTCCCTTCTAGTGCTGCGTTTTATGCGCTTGAATATATCGAAGGTTTCAAGAGGGAGTTCTCGTTGACCGACACCTCGTGAGTCCGCCTTATGGCACCACAGGCGCGAGCACTAATGCACCACCTCCCATTTAAATCAGATTACAACATACGTGAGTCCCGCACCAATCTATATGCAGTCATCATGCCTAGATGTTTAGCTTTCTATTTCCAGGTTTGCCGTACATGAACGCGTACCAGTAAGTTGCAGACCAGTCTCTTCCACCGTATCATCTCATAACACCGTGCAGGCCCTCGCACTGTATATGATAGCCGGCGTTGCGCCGCTCGTATTACAACCCCTCATCAATGTACTCACAATACGGTCCTGGTGGGACTTACACATCAGCTGGCTGGGCTGTGAGTCTCAGCTACTGCGCTATGGTCTCACGATCTGACGTCGCCACAGTGCTCCTATCCCTCACTATAACTGGGTCGATCACCCAGTTCGTTAAGATTACCGTCGGACGACCCCGTCCTGGTGCGTTCTCTCCAACACTTGCTGAGCATAGCCAGGAAACTGACGCGGAATGACCGTTAGACCTCATCGCTCGATGCATTCCTATAGCCGGTTCTGTCGATCCACCTCTTGGACTATCAACAGTGGCTATCTGCACCCAGACGGACAGGCATATGCTCCAAGATGGCTGGAGGAGCTTCCCCAGCGGTCACTCGAGTTGTAGGTCTGCGTAGATGTCCGGTTTATCCCTTTACTGATGAACTACTCATACAGTGACGTTTGCGGGCCTGGGCTTCCTCTCATTCTACCTCGCAGGGAAGCTGCACTTGTTTGACATGAGAGGGCACACGGCAAGCTTCCCTCCTCGCCTCTCTGGCATCCGTACGAAATGCTTACCTATGCTCTACGCCAGGTGAAGGCATGGCTTGCCCTCGCGCCCCTTGCAGGGGCTGCGATGGTCGCCATCTCGCGCACAATGGACTATCGCCACCACTGGCAAGACGTCCTTACCGGATCGCTACTCGGCCTGGTCACCGCATATTTCTCGTACCGCCAGTTCTACCCTCCACTGTGGTCCGACATGTCCCACAAGCCGTACTCGCCGCGCATTAAACGTGGCAGCCACCTCCTCCCTACGCACACACGAGACCCGTCTGAGGCAGAGGTACTAGCGGAGATCGCTCCTAACCGCGGGGATATACGTCCTCGACCGGAGAGGCGTTATACCGACAGGCCGAGCATAGGCGACGAGACGACTATGGCTACTACCACGCGCCCCGCGGAGTCCATAGATGGCGTAGATACGAGGAAGGAGTCGTGGCGCGAGACCCGTTACGATACTGTAGAGTAGTTGTCGCAATGTGAACACTTCCCATAGCCGTATGTCTGGCGCCTAGAATGCCAACAGCCTCGAAATCAAGCCTGCGCACGGTCAACGCTCACGTTGGCGAGGATAACACATATCGTCCCAGAAGTGATTAGAGCCAGCTGCACGCAATTCTTCGAGCTCGAATGGCGACCTTCGTGTACATGCGGGTACATGTGGGTGGCCGGCCGGATGATGGGGGAATGCACGCCGGATAGCAATATGTGTTGCCTCTTTTACAGATAGCCCGTAGGCTGGAGCGCGAGATGATGATAGGAGGATGGATACAACAAGAGCAACCCGATGAGAGCGAGATCACTTCTGGTACGACCACACATTCCGGAGGACTGCAGCGGGTTGCATTGTCAGTACAAGATCGGGACACTGAAGACTACAGACACTCACGACCGGCCTTCGTCGCGAGACGGTTCAGGGAGTCGTCGCTCTCGCCCATAGCCCGGACCGCACCGCTGAGCGCGAAGGTGGTAGAGGTGGAGAGTGCCCGGCCGTCCGCGTCGACGTCAACAACGCTGATCTGAACGGAGGCGTGGTCCTTGGAAGTGATGAGACGGTCTGAGTAGCCAGGATGTTTAGCCTTCTCCTGCACATCATTTCAAGATTTTTCGGCACTCACTGGTCGCCGCGCACTTGCGGGGGACGTAAAGGTCAACGAGGATACCCTGAAAAGTCACGGAATTCGCTCAGAATTTCTGCCAGACGTCTCTCAGCAGCACGAACACACACCTGATCGTTCTCCATGGCTAGAAAGTGGACTTTTGGTGCGGCGGGGCGGCGGCGGGCGTTTGCGGCGGTGTACAGAGAGCGTAAGGTTAGAAACTGTACAGTTGCAGGATTCTGTTTGGCGTTGCTTGGCCCTCCTGCCGAAACGGGCGCGCTCTCGGCGGACCGCGCGGCACGTGACGGGAGGGATGACGCGCCGGCTACGCGCGTCTGGCGCCCGCGGCGCAGCGGACGGGACCTGGACGCAGCAGCTCGGCCGCGATTTATACACCCATGTCCCTCTGATGCACGGATCGCCACAACCACCCGCTTTCGACGGCACCCTCTCCACCACATCCGTGAGTAGCACCCGCGTGAGGCCCACGCCGAGCTCATGGGAACTGCGGCAGGTGGACTCGATGGTCGAAATCAAGCGCAGCGACCTTGACTCCCAGGATGCGCTCGCGGCGCCCGGATCTGCAGAAGCCAGCCCAGATGATAGCAGGTACAGGCTTATCTACAGCAAGTCCAAGGTGTACGTCAACCCAACCGCATATGCGCGCGACAACATCCCGGGCTTCGTCGCCCTCGTGAAGAAGGCGAGCGGATGACTACCCCGCACTGGTTGCACTTAGACTAACCACCGCCACAGGAAGCAGCGCAGCCAATTTATCTCCTCGCCTGGATTCCCGAGTCTCTCCTGAACGAGAAGGGTCCTACGGAATGGGACAAGTTTGCCAGGGTTGAAGAGCATTCAGTAACGGAGGATGAGGACGAAGGTCGGTACCTTCGCTATGTTCAACCTGCGGACTCTGACGGCGCAATAGATGCTGTCCTCATCGACCTTCCGATTCAGAGGCCAGAGTCATATGCGTTCTCCGTTCCTCTGACCTCAATATACTCCCTAATCGTCAGCCCTCCGTCTCTCTCTTCGTGGTGTGAGTCCTCTCAACCAGTATCCAGTATCCAACAGTCTAAGCTGACTCTGGTGGCTAAATTAGACGGCTCCATTGCGATCAACCTCATTAGCGGGTCGACGCTACCAACGCTTCACTTCCACGATGATGAGTCGCGTTCCTTCACCTTACCCGCTAAGTCCCCTGTCGAGTCGCGTCCAATGTCCTATCCGCCGGCGCCCTCAGAATCGGCACCAAAGGGGAGCACATGGGGTGGTGAAAACCTGCTCACCAAGCTCCGGTCATACTGTCACATCTTGCGTTCATGTCTGCAGTCCAACCTCTACTTGATTGATCCCTCCCGTGACGACATTGAGACTCATTCGACACCTCTGTTCTCTGATGACGCCGTGGATGATATCTTGGCCCAGTCTTCATACGCGAACTCTCACTCTCCTATCCCCGCTCACCGCCGGCCAAGACCCTTGTCGACAACGACGAATCCTTACTCTGAACGGTCTTCCATTCTACACAAATCCCTCTCGCCCGTATCGACTTCGTCGGCTTCTGCCTCACCAGCCCGTCTTGCGCTCTTGCAGTCCTTCTCCCAGATCACACGACATGCAGCTCACGCCGCACAGCACATCCTCTCCCACCCTCTAGCGAAACCAATCATACCCCATCTTCCCGACCCAGTGAGGAGTCTCGTCAACGCGAACGGCGACCTCGAATGGGGCAGCTGGGTCGAGAAAGGCGGAGTCGGCGAGTTCGAGAGCGCAAGGGTGTACCTAGCTCGGTGGGCACGCATAGTGGCCGAGGAGGGCGAACGAGCGCGGTTGCGTGAGGCGCAGGCGCTTCCTGCTGGGACTTCGGACCTCGCGGAGGAGGATTCGTCGTTGGGTATCTTCGAGCTGCTGCAGTCTACGACAAATCTACCGAGGCCGAAGTCATCTAGGGATCCTTTGCACCCCGTTACAAGGGATATCTGGAGCAGCTGGTTTGATTCTGAGGGGGTTCCGAAGATTCGGAAGGAGGAGATGCGAAGAGAGGTCTTCCAGAGGGGTGTCACATCTGACATCCGGAAAGACGTCTGGCCGTTCGTGTTGGGCGTGCATGGCTGGGATGGTGACGCCGCCCAACGGACCCGTGATTGGGAAACCAAGCGGTATGAGGCGACGAACTTGTTTCCAAGCGACGCACTGATCCCTTGTTACAGTGAGCAGTATCGTGCGCTGAAAGATGAGTGGTGGGGTGTTCCAGATGTGTTTGAGCGGCAAGATATCATCGAGGTGCGCTTACAATGCTCCGCTGACCACATATACATGGACTTACAGATCCACCCTTGGCAGGAGCGACATCGTATCGACGTCGACTGCCGACGTACAGATCGTACACAACCTCTTTTTGCGCAGACAACGCCATCGCCCGAGGACGCCGAGAACGAGAAAGGCATGCATATGCGGTATTCCACGATCTCGCCACAACTCGGGGACATCGGCGCGCAAGCACCCACGAACGAGCATATCGAGCGGCTCGCGAGCGTCCTTCTGACATACAACTTCTATGAGAAGGAGCTTGGTGAGTCTGATGTCGTTTGATGGTTCCGGAATTCCGTTGGCTAAATTGCGGCGAAAGGTTATGTTCAAGGGATGTCCGATCTCTGCGCACCCGTTTATGTCGTGATGGGCGGCGACGAGGAGATGACTTTCTGGTGCTTCGTCGAGATCATGGAACGGATGGTGCGCGCCACTTTGGCGTATCTTTCTGGGGCGCTCGCTCATGCACTAGTACAGAAACATAACTTCCTCCGAGATCAGAGTGGGATGAAGAAGCAGCTGTCTACCCTGCAGCAACTGATCTCAGTCATGGATCCAGAGTTGTACCGTCATCTCGGTATGCTTCAACGCGCTAGGGTTGCTTCTCCTGACTCACGCTATGCCTCGCAGAGAAAACCGACGGCCTAAATCTGTTCTTTTGCTTCCGGTGCGTCGAGACATCTTCTAAAACTTTAGTTGCGTGTACTTAGTCTCTTTTCCAGGTGGATTCTGATCACTTTCAAGCGGGAGTTCCCCTTCGACGACGTTCTCCGGTTATGGGAGGTTCTCTGGACAGACTACTACAGTACTCAGTTCGTGCTCTTCGTCGCCCTGGCAGTGCTCGAGTCCCATCGGGATGTCATCCTCCGATATCTCGTCGAGGTATGTTCATGTCCATACCATAACGGACACCGCTGATCAGTGATTTTAATCTTCCTTCTAGTTCGATGAGATCCTTAAGGTATGACATGCGACAGCTGGCCGGATGGCATTGCTCTGACTTCATTCGGCCGTAGTATTGCAACGAACTCAGCATGTCGATTGAGCTCGACAGCACGCTCGCACAGGCGGAAGTCTTGTTCCTCTCCTTCTCTCAACTAGTCGCCGACATCGACCGGAAGGCGGCAGAGACATCATCTCCGGCGAAGAACATCAGGCGACGGCGCACCGGAAGCGTGAGCGCTGCGGCGCCGGTGGAGATCAAGCGAACGATCATCAGCGAGGAGCTGAGGGAGCTCTTGAAAGCAGGCCAGTGACCCTTGGTGTACTGTATCATATCGGACAGGTTGACTCGTTAGACCAGGATGTACTATATACGGGCGTACAATAGTTGTATGATGCAGCATAGAAGTCAATCACACTCTTCAGATGCGTGTGTGGATACGGTGTCATGCGATACGACCAGCTCGAGTGAGTCTTTTCCTGAAAAGCATATGGCAACGCTGGGTTCACGGATGTCAAAGTGAAGCTTAACTCTTCGATGTGGTTTGACACAACCTAGTCGCACACATGCTCACCAGGTATTTATGATACCTTTAGGCGGTGCATCATGATAGATGCATTGCAACCATGGTTCACGTATAACGAGAGTCGCATCGAATGCGATGTGCACAGCAATATAGACTTCAATGCATGCAATATGTACGATCTTGACATCCCTGCAAGCGCTCGATTTGTTTGTTGGGTGTATCCCATGCCAATGGTACACGGTGACATAGTAATATCAAACGCACTGATAACGTGCATAAAATTCAAGGATCTCCTGGTCAGTGGCCGCTATACTGATAAGTTACAGGTGGGAGAGCAAAAAATGCGTCACCTGAGCGATTCGAACACTCGCGGGCAAAGCCCAACCGCTGGCAGCCATAAATAGCAGGCGATCCCGTTAACCACTCCGGCAAAGTGACTTCCTCTCGCATGCGTCGCAAAATATATCATCTGTCTCTTTGAAGCGTGCAACGGAGTGCTGCACACTGCACAGCACTACTAGTTTTCAACCTTCTTGTCCATCGGCCTTTGCGCAACTCGAAGACCGTTACAGAGCCTGTTCGTTATGGCATAGCTAACTTGAAGAGGCAGCTCAGGTCCTCGACGTGCTGAGTCTTTGGGCGAGCTCACTTCCGCTGTAAACTAGCCCCGGACCTCTCGGCCAAGATACAGATTGAGTTGCTCTCCTGGTCAACCAACATATACGATGGTCAGTGCTTTCATCGTCATGGTAATCGGAATACAGCATCAGCCCGTTAATGGTTGTCCTATAGCCTTGACAGAAAAGAGATGTTTTTCTGCATTTCGTTGTGCACGGCGCGCGCACTGCTATGTCTAGCAACGTCCTGATGCATAGACGCAGCATGCGTCCGTAGAGGACACGCAGAACATGTCACATGTGCTCATACGCATATGCCAGAACACGCAGCTCTGCATGAGCGTGTACAGGGAACGGCGTTCTCTCACAGGCCACGGCAGGAGCCTGACACGGAATATCAAACTGCTTTGGCGGCGATGCTCTGTAGGCTGGTACCCCTCAGTCGGTCCTCCAGTCTAGGGAACCAACAACAGTGGCACTGCTTATGAGTACTTAAGCGAGTGGACTCACCCGCACTTCTCGTAGGCGTCTTTGTCTTTTCACCCTCCTCCCGCAGCGCGACATGAACGCGACGACGGACGGCTCCGACTCCCAGCGGGAGCAGGTGGAGGAATTCGCGGACGTGATGTTCCAATAGTGAGTACTTGAGCCTGCAACATCCCGCGTCACGAGCGTACATGACCTCCTCACACTAGCCGGTTAATAAATTATGTGAACTTGGCTGTGTTCGGTAAGTGTTGGATTTCGATACTGTTCCAGGTCGGACTAATCAGCTCTTCAGTCGTCTTTCTTTTCGAATATCTTATTACCATCGATTGCGAAGTTCGCCTTGCCTGGGGCCGTAAACTTTCGTGGGCTAGGGTTATCTGCTTGCTCAACCGATACATCGCTCTTTTTCTCTATCTTTTGTCCCTGGTTCCTTTACTTCCAACTGGCAATCTCATTGT
>MNAD01000685.1:568-54681 GCA_001895945.1 Trametes pubescens
CCGCCGAATATCGTGCCGCTCGTCGGCTGGTCTCTAGCGCTGGATATCCTGAGATGCCAGCACAGAGAACCGCCAGATATCTGCGCTCGGATGTCCGGGCAATAATTGACCGACATCCGTGGATTACTCGGCGGGTATCCCTAAGATATTGCCTTCCGAGACGTCCCTCTGATACATCGTTCATCTGGCCGTGTAGAGAGTGCAGTGAGTGTTGCCGTTGGCGGCCACCTCAAATGTCACGGCTACGATCGCGGCCAGACTCGGCAGACGACGCCGGTCGTGAGGCAGGACCGCGATGAAGGGACCTGTGTGGCCCGTCGAGCACAGAGAAAGGTTAAAGCGAGTGAAAGCAGGCAGCGTGAGGTGTGAGAGGACGCTCGCAGCGAGCTCCGGCGAGAGTCCGTCTACCGAGAACACGGAGAGCAGCGGCAACGCGACGTCCCACTGCGAGCCGTCGCGGGGCGGGACACGGGGGGCCGCGCCTAGGTCTCCCTCCACGCGTAAGCGTAGCTCGACCAGTTCAGGGCATCGCCGGAGGATGGATATGAGTCGGCCTTCTGTGAGCCCGGTATGACGCGACGTGTCGAGGTCGAGAACGGATAGGTTCGAGTAGACACCCGAAGTCCACGTAGCGAAAAGCTCGTCTGGTTGCCCCCTGGCTCGAACTCTCAATAGGCCCTATTAGGGATTCCTCGGCGCTCGGTCCGGAGCGTGTACGTTTCAGGCGTGTAAAGGATAGTTGTAGACGACACAGGATTCGCACATAATAAGGTCGGGAAACGTACGTACGAGGACAAGTGCCACTCGGTGAGGAATTGAGAATAGTCGAGAGCCGGATATCACTCACTGACCTTATCGCTTTGCTCATGCTTACACTACAGAAGCGAATTAAGCGAGCAATTCGATAGGTTCATATGCATGCACACGTCCTGAATACATGAAGACCGGCCAAGTACTGGTAGCATTATTAAAAACGGCGTGTCTCGTGAGAGTAAGCGTCAAACAAGACGGGAAGACGACGAACGCGATGGACGAAGCGGTAGGCACGCAAAGACAGTAGTGCACGCCTTGACCGATCTCAACATCTCTGGGGACAGCATGCAATACCTAGGTTGCTGCTTATCCGGTAACCAACCATGGTGATAGTAGCATACCCCGAGACCGCAGTAATCAGTCATACTTCCGGCCTCCCCTTCCTGGACTCGAACTGCCACCATAACCTCCCGCTCGGACTCTCGCCCTGCCCACATCCGCCGCGCCGCTCCTAGAACTGACATTATCCAGCTCGATCGCCTCCCCCTCCTCAATACTCTCTACACTGTCGCTGGGGACCCTCCTATGCCGCGCGTCAGGCTTTCCGCCGCCGCCGTACACTGAGCTTGGTGCGCCACCACTCGTGCCAACGCTCAGGATACGCACAATCCAGTCGTTCAACCAGATCACGAGCGCGAAGACTGGGATCCGGATGGGTAAAAGCGGCGACGGGTATCGCACGACGTCGTCGACCGCGCTTCGGCTGCCGACCGACGTCGAGGGGTTGTAGGGGTCGACCGGTAAGGGGCGTGCGTATATGGCCATGATGATATACTGTGAAGACGCGTAAGTCCGACGGGCAGAGGGAGGTGTCTGAAGGGGCCCTACCGCAGGAAAGATGAGAGCGAACAGTGCAACATTTGCCAGGCTGCTGCCCCACATGCATAACGCAGAGGTGGGCAGACCTATTGAAAGTGTATGAGCCTTAAATACCTGCACTATGGGTTGGACACCACACACCAAATGCGAAGTAGTATGCCCATCGCTCTTCAAGATGTCGCACTCTTCGTGAAAGGGAGAATCCTCTTGCTATCCAAATGAACCTGCACAAAATATTGAATATCACATCCCGCGCTAGAGATGATGTGATGTACTCACTCGAAGCAGTAATAGCTATAAGGGCCTGTCAGCACTCCAGAAGCGCAACATTTCGGATTATTCACACTCACGCGTCTATCCAGCAAAGAAACACAAACCCAGCGAGGGGTCCAACATACGGGATGTACGCCAGCGCAAACGAGACCACGACGGACGTGCAGACCATGACGCCGCGGTAGGCAGAAGTGGCGAGCGCGTTGAGCATGCCGCTGTACGTATTGGGTGGCTGCGCAGCGGCGCGCGATCCGTGTTGCAGCGTGAAGGTGCGTTTGGCTATGAGCGTGCACCATGAGCTCTACGGTAATTGTGAGAGATGAGTGCGTGAACGGCTCCTGGTAACAGGCTGCGAGAGCGAGAGCGGGAGCGCCGCTCTTTTCATCGCATTATCAGAGAACGCATAAATCATGGCATCACCGGATGGCACACAGTCCATCCTATGATAACGGCAACGATATTGTCTCATCAAAGTGTGTGTAGCGGCGAGGCGAAGGGATGGACATACAGCAACCTAAATCACACGAGCGGAGACTCACATTCAGGTAGAACGAGATGCCAACGACAGGCAGCAGCCAAAGGACTTGGTAGAACCAGCCAACGTTGCGATGCAGCCATTTCTGCTGCCCCTGGGCGAGTGGGAGGAGCAGCCAGTCAAAGAAGTAGATAGACACAAGGGAGACGGTGTTAAGCATGAGCGACTTGAGCACGTTCGAACGTATCTCCGAGTCGCTATAGAGAGTACATCAGCTCCAGGTAGCATACGAGAGTACTCGCCACGCACCTCGCAATGAGCCTAATCACTGTGTCCCACCGAAAGGCATCGACGAGCCCGCGCCCCGCGCATGTCAGCTGCAGCCAAGCGGTCTCTTGCAGAGATAGGAATGTGGGGTATGTCGCCCTCGACGAGACATACTGCGAGGCCTGTGAGAAGGTCGAGCCTGAGGGAGATGGCGGCGCGTATTGCGGGCGCGCGAGTCGGGGAGGCCTCGACATTGTCTGCGACGCCGACGCGGGGTGGCGGACGACGGGAACGTGTGCCACCACATGCCGGAGCGCCCGTTCAACTCCTCCGCCACCGGGTCACGGCCGTGACCCTGTCGCTATCTGGCAAGTCTCTTGGATCGACCGGCTGCATGCTGTCCTAGGCGTCCAGACAAATCTAACCACCATCTTGCCCACCGCGACGTATGAAAACAAAACCAGTGAATACGAGCATCCATGTACACATTTTTATAGCACTAAATGGACTGAACTACACGCGGACACAGCCAAAGCAATAAAGGTCCGAGTCCGACATCGTATACAGACCGATATAATACGCGTAGGTTCACCATCCTAAGGCTATGGACACAACAATGGGGGACACGATGACTGCGACGACAATGCAAGACAGACACACGACGAGCACAAACACAGCAGCAGACGCGCGATACAACACAGGGAAGCGGCCCCTCCTCCCCTCCCTCTCTCCGTCCGACATACAAGCGCGTCGGGCGCTCACGAGTTCACCTTCCACAGCTGTCGTCGGCGCAGTTTGCGTGTGACGAGCACGCCGCCCGATGAGCTGTTCCCGCCGAATGCGAGCACGACGGTCTCCTCCGCGCCGGTGCCCCGCGAGATGCCCTGCTTGCGCAACTCGATGGCATCTTTTGCGAACTTGAAGCGAGAATGCACGGAGCCTGTGCCGAAGATTTATTAGCATGCTATATCAGGCACGAGGCGCGACGAATGCGTACCGAGCTGGAATGTCGGCGACTCGACTGCCGCCTTGAAAAGGTCGAATGGCACGCGCGAATACACCTGGATGAGGGTCTCGCGACCCGCGTCCGCATGTTGACTGGAGCTCTCAGGCAACGGCGTCGAGGGAGTCGTCTGGCCACCATAGTTGACCATGTTTGGTAGCGTCACGACGAGGAAGTTGAATATGTCCTCGCGCAAGCGCTGCGCGTACGGCCCAAAGATCGCAGTACGCGGGTGTGGGGGTTGATCAACGGTCGGCGTGGATGACCCGTCTGACGGGACGGGTACGGTATCGACGAAGTCGAGCCAGGACGGCAGCGTGTCGAGGCTAATCGATTGCTGGCAGATCTCATATGCGTAATCGCATAGTTCTTCCATGCGACCGAGGAGACGGGCCGCAGCGAGAACGCCGCGCGCGTTCTCGGGATGGATATTAGTAAGGGATAGACCCGAGTATAGGTATGCCAAAGCTGCGGCAGGATCAGCACGACGTTGAGCTACTAGGAACGAGATCTTGCCCACCATGGTGGAAGCCCTACATGAATATGGTTAGCAGTTGATGCTGCTGGTAGCAGTAGAGCTACCTACCTCATCAGTAACCTCCGGCTCATGTTCAAGATTAACGTAGATTATGTGTTGACTGCCCGTCTGTGGAGACGTGGACATCAAATGCGCAAGATATGGCGACCGGGACAAGATAAGTGCGTGTAGTCGGTATACAGTCGCGCGGACGTGCTGGAACCAGCGTCAGCAATCCCTCAGTATGACACAAGACGGATGAAAACGCACTAGTAGTGTATCGGCGTAATTCTATGGCTCAGAGTCAGCGCACGTCACGCCGGAGACAACGTAGAAAACGTACCCCGGTCTGGAAACCAGACTGGTATAGGTGGCTCACAATCTCTTCATTGTGAACCTGATATATAGACGGTGTTCTGTCGGCGGACGTCCGGTCAGCACGATCGCGCTCGCAAGATCAAGAGCACACCTGGAAGGTAGATCATCTCATCTGAGAACAAGACGCGACAGATAGACGCCCCTGCGACAAAGAGGAAAAATCTCCCCGTCTCATAGAGTTCGGCTCGTCGCGACAAGATGGTAAGTCTGAAACCGTATAAGACCACCTGCACGCGCGAGCGATACCCCACGCGAGCACAAGGCCTTACGCACGTCACACTTTCCATTCGCCAGGGTATCCCACACGCGCCCCGGCTCGCAAACAGCAAAGCAGCTGTGCCTACACGAGCCCACGAGCCCCCTTCCCCTGGCACGCCGCGCAAACAGTAATCCGAGTACTCACTGAGCATATCCGTTGGTGGCAGGAACGCTTGCGCTCGTAGAGGGGCTGGTATGATTCGTGTACCCATCCTCCGCCCCCGGCGCTGCCACGCCGTTGCTTGGTCCGCTGTGCCCGTTGGTCATAGTTGACATGGTGAGAGTGATATTCCCGCAGTTCGAAGAACACAAAGACGCGATTTATGAGGACAGCCAAGGGCAGCGGAGGCAGGGCGTACGAGCAGGATGAAAGAACAGACGAGCACCTCTGACGCCCACGACACGCGAAAGCTCCTCGGTCACGCAGAAGTCACGTCAGTCACACTGACTGCTTTGGAAGCGCTGAGCGGCGGTTGAATCGCGACGTCGACGAGCGGTACCGCTTTTTTCTTCGACGTTCAATCTCATCAGACGGCCGTCTGGAGGTCTGGTGTGCAGGTAGGTGGTTTAGAAAAACAGTTCGAGGATAACATGATGAATTTGACTCTCACTGACAGCGATCTTCAACGACCGTCTCCCCGTGCAAACCTCTACCAAGCAGTAGATGCGTGCTTCTTCAATTCGCGTTGTTTCTGCGTATTGCGACAATATACGAGAAGTGTACATGTTCTGCATAGGTCACTATCAATCTCAGAGGTCTGTCATTGCGCAAGCTTGCGATTGTATCGAGAGGCGGAAGGCATCGCCGTCATGACCGTGGCACCTGGTTGTTCAAGGGGACTGACCTGTCGCCGGGCTCGCGATGAATGGCAAATAACGGGAGCAGCATCTAAGCTTGGTCTGTGTGCCGGTCTAGACGCATCGCTCAGCATCTGTGAGTCTTTTCTTCCACCGCGATCGATATGCGACGTTCTAGGAAGCGTTCGATTGTATTGCTCATCTCATGACAAGCTCACCGCAATTCAGTCCATTTCTCATCTTCAGGTCGCCTATTTCGTGCACACGACACGAGGCCATCCTATGGGGCTCTGGCAGTAGGATTTCCGGACCGTTGTCCTGGGAGGGCGCTGGGCACAGAGCGTAGACGGTGGAGGGACGTCAGCGAAGGCCCCCTCGAGAACTTGTGGCCAATTCTTATTGAATGTCTCGTGCACCCTGCAGCTTACACATCCCGGCGCAGCCGCTCCTCTCGGAGGACATAGACCCGCGCACTCGTTCCGTTGAGCACATGTCCTCCCGCTCTCCTCACGCCCCCGCATCCGAACTCCCAGGCAGCCATCGCAGAAAGGCGTCCATGTCCATCACCTGCCCATACCGAACCGCCTCGCTCTCTATAGACCATGGACCCTCGTCTTCGCATTTGTCTTCGTCTTCGCGGCACGCTGCGGACCCCTCGGCGTGCGGGGCCGGCAGCGCGTCCATCGCCACGAAGGATCCCATTAGGTTGTCTACAATCCCCATCGCCCGCGCCTTCGCGCCACATATCGGTAGATACCCCGGCGGCGGGCTGGCGTATCTTGGGTCCTCCTCTGCCGTTTGGGGTGCTTCTGTGTGGCTATGAGCTCGGGGAAGCTGCGAAGCCGAGCGCGAACGCGCAAACAGAGGCGAGGACGCACCGCCGATTCTCCCTCGAGCTTCCGACGCGCCGCCGCTCGGGCGCTGCGTCTCCAAGTCCGTCGCCTGCGCCGGGGCAATCTAACGCGAATAAGTCACACATGCGCGTTCGCGCATAGCGTTCGATGCGATAGGCAGTCGGTCAGCACAGGTCCGTATCCATAAAGCACGGGGAAAGGAACGTCTGCTGACCATGTGCGACCGGTCGGAGGCAAAGTGATCAAGATACACGTCCCCGGGTATGACTCTGAATACGCTAGAGAATACGTATGCGAGATCGTGCCACGCGCAGGGAAGCAAGGGAGAGAGATCTGATGAGTGCCGCGAGGATGCGCTCGGTGCGTGCGAGGCGTACCTGTGGAACTTCTCGTCGACGCAGCTGCGCGCACGCGCGTAGGGAAACGTCCCCGCGATGTAGTCTGGGCGGTGCGGTCAGCATGCGCAGCGGAGGAGCGCGGCATCAGGAGCGCGATCGTGTGCCCGTGGGCCACGCGCGCTCGCTGAGCATCATCGGAAGGTCTGCAATCAGGACTGAACGTTGAACGCTCACCTATCCATGGGCAGGGCACAGGAAGGCTCGTGTCAAAATCGTAGACCCAAGCATGGCGCTCCGCAGGGCCCTGCAAGTTCGAGCCTGGTGTGGAGGTGCCATCGGACACCCTCCTATGTTCGAGTGGGGTGCGGGGTAAGAGAACGAGCACGACGTGATAATCCCAGACCACAACGCCACTGGGATCCGGAGTCTTCTGGCTCCAGAGAGCGACCTAGATGGTGGAGGGACGTGAGCCAATGTCTGGTGAGCGACGCCGCCGTACACGTAGCTGTTGGCTCAAGAAGGCCCCCAGACTCTAATACAGCAGCTTTCATATTGATAGACCGTCTCGGATGTTTTGCACTCGTGGAGCTTGGAGCACTGGGACGCGCGCCCCATACCAAACGCAACAACTTACCTCCGGCGCCGATGCCGGGCCACTCGCAAGAGTCCTACTTCGTCACGACGCTTGAGAACCCTGCGAACGTCTTGCCCTACACCGGCGAAAGAGGCGCAGAAGAGCAGCATAAGTCGTACGTCATTCCGACTGAAGAGGGTGCAGTGGGCTGTTCGCCATACTAGAAACTGCTGAAGAAATGATGGACGGTTTCCGCGACCTTCATGTTCGAGGCTTTGTTTATCGAATGGGGTTAAACAAACAACTAGTACTCTCGGCCGACGCGACCACTACGGCCACTCGCGTCGCTGTGATTCTCACTGACGCTGTCGCCTCACGCCGTGAACCTATTGCGTTTGGGTCTAGCCATATGAAAACTGCTGCAGCTACTTTTGTCATGGTGCGGAGAGAAGGCAATTGAATCACGGACTGTTTTACCGCCGTTGGAGATGAAGACGACGTAGATCGTCCGCGGCCAGGGCCCACGGTTATCCGGGGTGAATTGGGCGTTCGAAAGCCGAGTAAATGCTTGCGCTAGGAGGTAGATGTTCTCTTCACAGTAGCAGGAGGTGTAAACGCTGTCCGGTGGAAGTGGTGGTGGCGGCGCGTTCATACCAGGAAAGTCGCAGGAGGCGCCAACGTTGGCGACGGGAAGTGATTGTGGCGACACATCTCGAGCAGGACCAGCTGCAGCTGGAGAGATAGCATGGTACATTATGATTGCGATGGTGCAGAAGACAGGTGAACGAGCCAGATGGTGCAGAACGTAGGTAGAGAGCAAGATGCAAAATGTGAGCGATACGTAACATGGGTGAAAGATACGCCCGGTCCGGTCCTAGTAGTGACCAAAATGGCCCATTACCCTGCGCTATTGACAGGAACCCCCCTATAATACAATGCGACTCGGCGTGCTCCGCTTGAGTAGACCTGAGGGTACGGTAGTGCTAGGCGGCGCGGGGCTCGCCCTGCGGAGTGGTGTGTTGCGCGGTGGGAATGACTCGCGAGGCCGGTGCGTGGTCGTGACTTCGTAATAGACAGTGGTGAGATGCTCTGCGCAGGCCGGAATGAGTGAGTGAGTTGAGCGAGCGGAAAGAGGGATGGCGCGCGAAGGCGGAGCGGGATGGAGAGTGGGAGGGAAGAAGCGCGAACGGAGGTACTCACAGTGGGTATAGAACAATCACATGGGGTATGGTGGGGGGTTGCATCACTGGGCCTTGCCCTGCTTCCCCGAGGACGGGACCGCAGAGGGTAGAGGGACCTGGTCGATGCCCCATGACCCTTTGCCATGGAACGCGTCCACGAACTTCTTCTTGAGCAGGATGTCCTCGAGCTCTGGCGAGGAGCGCTCTGGACGGAAGGGGACGAAGATGGGCTTGTGCCCTGATGACTTGGGCGCGGGCCGCTTGGGCTGTGGCGCGTGGACGGAGGTGGTGGTGAGGATGATGGGGCCCTGACCGCCGTTGTTCGCGGGAGATGCTTTGGATGGCGAGTGGTGAGGGTACTGCGAGGGGGCGGCAGGCTTGGGGAGGAGCCCGGAGTTGTTCGTGAAGGGGTGGGTTGCGAGGGGGTCGAAGGACTTGAGCACGGAGTTGGACATGGTGTGCGATGAGAGTGGTATGTGGTGAGAGCGATGAGTAGTGGCTAAACGCGAGAGTGCGCAGGGGCGAGCTCGAGACGAGGGCGAGATGTACGAGAGGAGATGGGATGAGGGAAAGGCGGAGCAGGAGTACTTATACTCAGAGGGAGGATAAAAGAAAGAAGAATAGAGCCCTGGCCAAGTTGTAGCATGGGCTCGTGTCCGACCCAGCGGACGGAAGAGAGGCCCGGGAAAACCACGGTGTCCATGTTTGCGATCGGCTCCCGTACGGTCACCTGTTTAGCCCTCGTCCCCACATGTCGATCCTGCCCCGGGACCCTGGATCACTCCAGGCGCCCGGTTCCTCCCCTGCCACGCGCCATTTTCGGCTCTTCCCAAATCTACGATCTCCTGCATCGCGATCTCGCCGAGAGCCCATTATCCGCTCCACAACGCCAGCTGCCTCCCCCAATCATATCCCATCTCTTCCTATCGTCTCCTATTCGTCGCCCGCTCGTTCGGTCTTGCGTGTTTCTCCGAACCTGCCGGTCTCCCGAACGCACTGGAACACTGCTGGTGGTTCCTGTCAGCCGTGCCTGCCCCGGATTGCCTGTGAGCCTTGCGGCAAGAAGGAGATGCGGTCAGCGTCCGTGAGGTCTTACGGCACACGGAGCGCTCTCTGACAGTGCGGGGAAATGATGCAACGAGCGCAATTATGGTCGTCTGCACACGGTCTTCGCAACCTCGTGGTCAAGCCCGCTTTCCAGCGTGTCCGGAGGTTGCCTGGCAGTGCTCGCAAATGCCTCGCACGACGTGGCGCGAAATGTGGAGGTTTGGTCCGAGCCTGATTCGGGAGTATGTGGGCGGCCGCCGCGTGCAAGGCGCACATCCAGGTAGACCCAGTTGTTCAAGGTGAGTATATTGCCAACCAGGAGTTCCGTTCCACTCAATACGAAACTTCACTTTAGTCCGGTGAAAGACCTCGCACGTCCAGGACACCAGAGTGCTCGTTTGGTCTGTTCGGGGCCTATTTCGGTCTGGGCCCTCCATTAAGCATCTGAGAGGATTGCCAGGGGTCCCGTGTCCAGCAATCTCTGCTAAGCCGACTCAACTCATCAGCCTGTACATCCCGCAAGGGGGGAAACATTGACACGATCGCTATCACCCCGCCGTATGTAACCATCACTTCTCTTACATGCTCGTCAGTCACAACGCTTGTCGTCGCGCCGACTGTCCGACTGCCTCAGGATCCGGACGAGACACTGAGTCAACACGGCTTCCCCAGTGCGGGGTTATGGTGCTAACAGCCACCAAATCCGGTCTATTACTGGCGTTCGTGTTGGCGCACTGGCGGTTGTGGCACAGCGACTGCCTAAACGAACGGGCTTGGCTCTCAAGAACGCGGGGGCTTCCCGGCCGCTCTACCCGCATACTGCACTGTCATGGTGCGTCAGTCCTTCAGGTTTGAATCTATTTTGGAGCTGGGGTACAGCTCAAGGCCCCGTCGCTCGTACAGTTTCGTGACGACCTGCGCATGCCAGGGAGGGTCGCCCGACCATGCATACCCAAAGACGCCCATATGCCGGGGGCCCTATCGTTGCGTACGAGGATGCGGACACCTGCCGTGTCGTGGACAGGTAGATTACGTCGGGCGCGGACACAGCCAAGTCATCGGAGACATGTTTTGCTTCCTTACCTTGAACTCAGATTACTTAGAATACGCCTGCACACCTTCAGGTCTCCGCCCAACCGACACGCCTAGGCAGGCTTTGGCAGCTTTGGCACGTTTCAGGCCACGCGCGGCCCGAACGGTCAAGGAAGCGCCTCATGTCTTCCCGCAACTTCAGTGCCAGTGGTTTGACGCAAGCTCAAGTGTGGCCTTCGTATATCTTCTCGCCGCATGGCGAGAAGGCCCTTCTGGGATCCGGTCGCATGATTGGGTAATAACTTACACGTACCCCGCACGAAGACGTGGGGGCGACCCGACGGTGAATAGCAACGCAGTACCGCGCTGCCCCACGTTGTCTCCCCGCAGCCCTCCTCGGCGCTGTTCCGCGGTCAAAGAAGCACGAAGGCAAACTCGAAGCGGCAATGGGGGCAGACCCAGCCGAGTCAGGTGCCCCGCGCGCGCTGTGTGTTCGTAAAAGCGACCGGCCCAGAGGGCCGAATCCATGAGAAGATACGTCCTGCTTGTCTTTGCGCGGCGAGACGTGCGCGCCCGCTACCACACCGAACCCCCGTCCTGCGCCCTCGGCGACTTGCATCGTACGATAAATCGGAGCCCCCGTAGCCCGCTGTGTGCGGGGCGCTGTCACGTTGCGCGCGTTCGTTCGCATCGGTGTCTGAATGTATGGACGTCGGCTTTCCGTGCATCACCAGCTCGAACCGGTCGTTCCGAGCGCACAGTAACATGGCATATGGCGCGGACGCTTCGCCACACCGCGTCTCGTGTTAGACGTCGGCGGCCCTTGCAACGTCAAGGGCACCCCCGGACCACCCTCCGGAGTCTGTACCTCCTTCAATGCATCGCCGGCGCCGACGTGCGCGATCCGCTCAGCAACTTGTACCCTAAACGTGAGCGGGCGGCCTGATGGTTAATTACCGGTGCGCCCGCATCGCGATGCATCCGCCCTGGCACCGCCGGCCGACGCTCGCGGCAAGGTACCTGCCGCATTCTGCCGCTCCACTCCACTCAATGTCATCGCCCAACACGCACATCTACGTCGGGGGGACAAACGCAAAAGAGGAAATAGCACGGAACAAGACGGAACGCGGCGAACTATCAATCAGAGCCAGTACGTTTTTTTCATTATCGAGGATTATCGTTGTCCTCACCCTCCGTGTCGACGTCATCCTGCTCTACATATTATCCCCTCCCTCTCCAGGTCTAATCGCGGTCAGATGGACGATGCTGCAACGACTGTACAGTGTACGCAGGTCACTCGCCCGCGCTCCACCGCCTTAGTGTCGTCCTAGCGTGCAGAGCGGGCACCCGCCTTCCCGCCGGCACGCTCTCCATCGCGCCCCGACCGAAATCACACTCAGGTTCGCGGAGAAGGTGCGCAAAAGCGGTGCAGTTGGATTCTCGAGTCCCAGAACGAACGACGCTAATTCGCCGGACCCAGAGCGCTCGATGGGGGACGTCGATGCAAACCATGACGACACGACGCGCAGATCGACGGCACCCTGCTCGCACGCCGCGTGGGTCACCCCGCAGGTCGAGTCGAGATTCGTCGGTGCGCGATAATGGCGGTACCTGCGGGCCCCCACAGTGGCACTGGCGCGGCCTCGCAACGGTACTTCCCCGGGGCCCATAAGGGACGTGCACGGTTGCAACACCGCGACGCTGCGCCCAATACAGTCACTCCTCCCGGATCGGCTTATCGCCAGGCCCGCACACCTCCCGCGCGCAATCAACTCCACCACGCTTGCGGCGGCGGCAGCGGAGACGGCGGTGCTTCGAATGATGTGCGCTGCCTGTATTCGTCGGTCCCCAGGACTTCCAGGACTTCGCGGGGCTTCTGTTCGTACGCCTTGGCTGGGCTGGGTCGCGCTATCGACGTCTGTTGCGTCACTGTTCCTGGCCCGCTGCGATCGTGCACCGCGGGAGTTGCCTGCGAGTTAAGCGTTGTTCGATCAGCGTGTGTACTCTGGTCTTGACCATTTGTAGAGGGGAGCATCTGGCTATTGTCCCAGGTATACAGAAGAGTGCAGATCCGACAGCGTCCATGATGGGGTGGTCCCGGATGTCAATGTCTGATTCTATGAGCAAACGGCGGTCTCCGTGATCAGTATTATGGCGCACATTTGACACTCGTAAATTTTTGAGAAGGTTAGGGACGCACCAACCGGCATGGAAGTCGAGACAGCAGCGCAGATGAGGACTGTCGTGAGATTCTCACAGTTCCTTGTGATATTCAAGATGCACATACACGTGAAACTTCGGTATTGAGTTCCTCAAGCAGTCCACGTAGATCCTGGGTGTATCTTGCTGCTACATCCCGGCAGTGTGGAGGCTGAGCTTGATGTGCATGATGCAGACAGGCGGCCAGACCATGGTCGTCGAGAGCAAGGATGCAACGTGGTAGATAAGATGGATCTGAATGACGGCGTCTATCCAATCTCCCGATCGAGCTTTGGGCGCCTCTAGAATTTTTGGCACTTCGTCGCGCGTTCAGAGCAGCAGCCTGAGCCTCCAGGAGCCTCCTCACTGTCCGCATCCCTGAGCTAGTTGTCCGCCATGTCCACGACTCTCCCATTATTCTGGCACTTGTCCTCGGCAAAGAAGAAAGAGAGACTTGATGCATCTGTGAAGCTTGTCGTCGCGCTCGAGCATTTCCAGTCGCAGTTCGTGCCAAAGGACTCGCCGGAAACCTCAGAAGACGAAGACGAGGATGGCGACCAACCGAAGTCAGATGGCCTAAAACACCTCAACGCACAAGACGTGGCGTATTCAATACGACGTCTTATACGCGGTCTGGCCAGCCCAAGGGAGAGCAGTAGGATCGGCTTTGCGGTTGCCTTGACGGAGGTACGTACAATTACCCTCGAAATATGGAAGTGGAAGGGCCCTCTACATACGAGCAAGAGTCGACGCCGCGCTTGCAAGGCAGTGGAACTTGAATTACTGTAGGGCAAACCAGTGGTACCCGGGTATTCATGATCGCTTTCACTTCCGTCTTTTCGTTAGATACCGTATTTACCCGCTCACTCTTGATATATAGCTCTTATCCAGGATAGACACTGTGACATGCTCTCAGATCGTCCTGCTCGTCTTGGACTCGTCAAAAACCCAAGGCTCCATGACTGGCCAGGAAGAACGGGACGTCTTCTTCGCTCGTCTGTTCGGCCTCACCTCTGTCATCCAGTCTAGTCTTCTGCTACGCGAAACCACGCTTCCCTCTTCTTCGACCGCCGCCTCAGATCTGGAGAGCTACACGGAGGTCATCACTGAGCTGCTCGCACTCGGAGAGAAGAAATCTTGGCTGCGCGAGAGCGCCTGGTGGTCCATCGGTCTCGCGGCAGATGCCCTGGCAGCGTCTGCGGTCTCTTGGAAGGACGAAGCGGTGGACGCGACGATCTCCGCGATATACTCGGAGACCAAGGCATGGACGCCCGAAAAGGTCGCGCTCACGCTTAAATTACAAGCCGCATACCCTTCGCGCGAGTGGAAGAAGCTGCTGGCGCCGACGTTCAAGAACCCTGATTTGCTCAGCACGGGGAATCTCTCGACGCTCGCGCGGATATTGAAGGTACGATATATTGGCGCTAGTCAAAATGGCGTTTTCTCGCACATAACGCTCACTCCGCGCGTTCTATGCAGGAGTCAGATGCAGACGAGGACCAGGAGACAGATGTGCCGAAATCGGGCTCATGGAAGCCGCAGCTGCACTTCGTCTGGGACGTGCTCCTTGATCAGCTCCTCTCAAAGGACGGCAGCGCTCGCGCGTCCAAAGGCACCTTCCCAGAATTTTTCCGGATCGTCGTTGATGGTATGTGGCCTCCCTCCGCCGCTACCACGCTTTCGCTCCCGGTAAGGCTAACGCTTATCGTTCTGTTCCGCAGAATCTCTGTTCGCTTCGACGTCTTCGCCTGAGCGGAAATACTGGGGCTTCCAGGTGTTCCAGAGGGCGCTGCCCCGCGTTACCGCAGATGACATGCCCATGCTGTTCACGAAAAATTTCATGCGCTCATGGATCAATCACCTATCGAACAGCGACCGCTATCTGCACAAGGCAGCCAGGCAAGTGGTACGTCTCACCCACTGTCTATCTCCGCGGGTGCGCGCTCTCCACATGCAAAGGCTAACTTTAACTCATGCAGGTAGCAGACATCCAGAACGCGGTCAAGGGAGACCCCCGCATTGGGTTCTCGCTGATCCTGCAGCTGACGGGCGGCAACGGCAGCCGGCAGTTCGACAAGCTGACGAAGACGAAGACGGTTGAGTCTATCCTTACGTCAATGGACGAGGAGGGCATTCAGAGCTACATCGACTTCCTGCTCGAGCAGGTCGACGATGCGCCCTCTTCCGAGACGTAGGAGCCTTCCATTCTCATGCGACCGTTGCGTCAACGCTGATCACCCCTTTTTGGTGCAGGGCGGACATCCAAGCTCTCAACACGCGCCGCGCGTGGGTCATCGAGCAGCTGGCCTCACTCATCCGCAACGGGGCGATCCCTAAGAGCGATGCGTGGATACAGACGATCCTCGATTGGCTGGCCGTGCATGGTCTGTTCATCGTCTCCAAGAAGTCGGAGAAGAGCGCTATTCTTGCCGTAAGCGCCCCGTCCAGTGCGCACGAGGAACCGCGGATGTGACTGACTCCGCGCCCCTCAGCTGCGCAGCATTCCCGCCCCTGCGTTCTCGGAGGAATTGCGGAAGAACTGCCGCGACCGCCTGCTCGCGTGTCTAGCCGAGCTGACGGTACAGACGACGCTCGTGAAGGGTATGTCTTCGTGGCCTATACTCGGGATGTGTCGCGCTGACGGTGACAATAGATGAGAGCAAAACGGCGAAAGTCGCAGGCGTGGCATCTGACGGAAGGTTGTGGGTGTCGAGACTACTCTCGACCATCCAGCAGCTTGAGAAAGACAGCAAGCACGTCCACTCGCTCTCGGAGGTTGATGAGGAAGAGGCGGAACTGCGCCAGAAGGCCCACCAGATTCTGGCGCGCCTCAAGGACGTGAGTTGCCATACCCTACGCGCCCAAGGCACCACACTGAATTCACGCACTACAGGCGCCCGAGGATCAGCGTGAGGCCGCAAAGGGCATCGAGCTGTTACTCTCGTCGACGCTCCTTCATCAATACTGTGTGGATGAGGATGATGCGGACACAGACGCCCTGGAGGTCCGTACCCCGTCAATTCACTCCTTCACCGCCTTTTCATGTGATTGCTGCAGAGTTGTATCGACGGCGCTTCGCGCATGTTCCCCGCCGAGGCCAAGAAGAGCAAGAAGTCGCGGAAGTCAATGGGCGAAGACAAGGGCAAAGAGAAGGAGCTTCCTGCGCCGATCGACGTTCTCGCCGACACGGTCATTGGCTTCCTCGAGAAGGGTACCGCGTACATGCGCGCGGTGGCCAATCAGGTCTTCTCTTTGCTATCGGGCGCGGTGCAGGAGAGCACGATTGATCTCATTCTCACCGTGAGCGTCCCGCTGTGCTGCGTTGAATTGCCTGCTTATCTTCCTCGGTGAATCTCGGTGCAGCAATTGGAGCGGCGCGACCCCGAGGAGCTAATGGCGGACGAGGACGAGGACGTCGATATGGACGACGATGAGGAACAGGAAGACGGCGAGGGAGAGGATGACGAATCGTCTTCGTCATCCGAAGGCAACGAAGATGATGACGAAGAGGAGGAAGGGGATGAAGAGGCCGATCTAGAGCTCCGGCGCAAGATTGAGGAAGCGCTGCGTGTCAACGGAATCTCAGCGGCGACGGGCGACTCCGACGACGAATCGGAGGAGGATCTGATGGACGACGACCAGATGCTCGCCATCGACGAGCAGCTGGCTGCGGCGTTCAGGGCCCGCGCCAGCGAGAAGGGGCACCGAAAAGGCAAGTTTTCGGGCTTCATGGTCCGCTGTGTCCACGCTCATACTTCGCCCAAAGACACCGATGCGCAACGAGAGGCTACTCACTTCAAGAACCGCGTGCTCGATCTTATCGATATCTTCGTGAAGAAGCAGTCAACCAGCCCGCTTATTATCCGTCTTATCCTGCCCCTGGTCGAGTTGACCGTGGCGACGGGCCCGGATGAGAAGCAGCTTGCGGACAAGGCGACCGGTATCCTGCGAAGCAGGATCGGCAAATCCAAGGATATCCCCACCTCGGTACCGAAGGACGACGCCGCGAAAGCGCTAGAGGAGCTGCACACGCTCGCCAGGAAGGCATCTACACCTGAAGTCCTGGCCACCCTGAACCAGTGCAGCATCTATCTGTCGAGAGTCCTCTTGCATCACGATGCGTCCGACGCTGTCTTGAAGGCCTACCGGGAGTCATTAACGGACTTTGTGTCGCGCAAGGCGTCGCGCCTCAACCCGCCGTTCGTGGGCGACTTCGTCAAGCGGTATCCCCAAGCTGCATGGAGCATCCGAGACGACTTCGTTGAAGCCCCCGGAGCTGCCCTCAATGGCTTCCGTCAAGCGCAAGCTTTCCACTTCATCAACACGCTGGTCAATCAGCTGCAGGCTCTGGTAAGCAACGCTCTCAGTATCACTTCCTTCGGTGTTTTCACACGTTATGCAGGGCGACCGCAAATCGGAAATTCTGGAGTTCATGCCGAATCTGCGCCAAGCTATCCTCGACACACTCTCCAATGCATGCACGGGCGAGTCATCGCTGACCCCCGCGCACGCAAAAGAGATCCTCAAACTCGCTCTCACCTCGGTTCGCCAGACGAAGCGCTTCACTGCCACCGTCGAGGAAGCCGCGTCGATCTGGGAGCCGTCGAAGTGGTCAGACCTGTCAGCGACACTCGCCGCCAGCGATCGCTTCAAATCCGCCGTCGGACTACAGGCGATGTGCAAGCAAATCGTTCAGCTACTACAAGAAAGCGATACAGCGGGTACGAAAGCATCAAGCAAGGACAAAGCGGCGACGAAGCGGAAATCGGAGGCAGTGGCTGCGGACGAGGAGGAAGAAAGTACTGCTGCGCCCGCAAAACGGGCGAAGCACAAAAAGGCGCGGAAGGAGAAGAGCGGCTAACCGCTCGATGTTCCAGACTGGCCATTCGTACTGGTAGATATCTACTTCAGGAGATCTTGCAGGTCGCTCAGAGACGCGTGCCGCTCGATCTCAGACGAACCGGGCCCGAGACATCGCCGAATGAGATCCGCGCATTTGCGCATCCTGCGAAGTTCAGGCGTTAGCTGTGGATCGGTCCAACGACACGACGATCGGCGGAACACTCACTTGGTCCGCTTGATCCGCTCTTCGATCACAATCTTCATGCTCGCCGCTTTGGCAGTCGCGATCTGCAAAACATTTTCTGGTAGCCCCGCGAGACGCGCGCATTCCACTCCGAAGGACTCGGTGACGAGGCCAGGCTCGAGCCGGTAGAGGAAGGTGACCTCCCTCGTACCGTCCACGCGCGTTTCCTCGGTGAAGCCCATGTGCATATTTCCGACGTCGGAGGGAAACATGCGTTCGAGGTCGGTCGCGACCTGCGGGTAGTGCGTAATGAAGAGCGTCTTGCACTTTACCGCTTGCACGAGGTGCTGCAACACTGCGCCCGCTATCGCCATCTAGTATGATCAGCGAGATGGTCAGCCGAGTGAGATCGAAGGAAAGCCGAGAAGAAGCGAGGCTTACCCCGTCGAACGTCGACGTCCCTCGGCCGAGCTCGTCCAGGACCACAAGCGTCTTCGAGGTGGCCATTTGCAGGATATCGCTGGTCTCTTGCATCTCGACCATGAACGTGGATCGACCGCGGGCCAGTTCATCCGATGCTGTGAGCCGCCGTAAGCTCACGCATAACATTACGATCGCCTCGCCTTGGCTTACCTCCCATCCTAGTCAATATCCCGTCGAGCAGACTGAGCTTCATGGACTTTGCTGGGACATACGACCCAACCTGCGCCATCTACAGAAATTGCAGAATGAGTTGTAGGCCAATGGAGACGGGATCTCACTCACGACAGCACACAGCGCAGTCATCCGCACCGCAGAGCTCTTTCCACCCATGTTCGGACCTACGCTGCCCGTGTAAACGTATGCTAGCGGTAATGACCACTCCAGACGCACCAGTAATGATCCTGTGTCTCGTCTCACTCCCGCCCATCCTCACCGAGTTCGGGACAAACGGGGCCGTCCGCAACGCCTCGATCATAGGATGCCTGCCCTCCACGATCTCGAGCACATCATTCTCCGCCCCCTCACCTTCCTTACGGTCTACGAACTCCGGGCGCGCATACTCCTCTTGCGCAGCGACCTGCGCGAGGCTGAACAAGCAATCCGCCACTGCGAGCTTGTTCACTGCGTCGCGGAGGAGCGCATAGTACTTGTCGGTGATTTCCGCGAGGAACGCAAGGAAGGCCTTGCGGGCTTCTATGGCGAGGCCCTCCCTATATTGCGCGCGCTCCTGCAGCTTCGCGCGCACTTCGGGGGTGTGGTATCTGCGTGCATACTTGGTGCTGGGGTGAAACCGACACATCAGGTGCGGGAAGGGTGAGGTGCAAGGCAAACTGAAGTACCTAGAGAGTAATGTCCAGTTCACGGGAATATCTCGGTGTTCGTCTTTGCGGATCTCGACGACGTACTGCGCCAGGTAGGTACATCAGCCTCGGTTCCGCGTAGACGACATCCCACCGCTCACCTCTTCGCCGTTCCACACGGTATATTGCAGCGCAGGCTTCTTGAGCACCTTGCGGATCGCCTTCAGCTCATCCATCAACTCGGACTCAGCTACTTGTATGCACTGATGTTCGATGAGCGATGGCCATGGTCACCGGGGAATAGCGTTACTCACCGCAGTCAACGAGTCCAGCTCGGGGAACCGATCCACGTCCGTCCACATAGCCTCCTCCTTCCCCTGCTCCGCCGCCGCAAAGTCCACCGCATCGCATATCTCCTTGACCGGGTCCCTCAGCCTCGGCAACGCCTCCACAATCCCCACGAGCAACCCCGCGTTGAGACCCGCAGCCGGCGCCGCCTGCTGCGACTGTGCGGGATGCGGCGGTGTGAAGGTCGTGGAGACCCTGCGGAAGGCCTTGAGGAGCACGACGAGCTCCTGTGGGGTGCACTTGCCGTACTGGATGCGGCACAGTCCCCGCGCGAGGTCGGGGAGGCGGCGGAGGAGCTCGCGCAGCTGTGTGAGTCGAGGCGACCGGTTCGAGAGGATCTCCTCGACGGCGTCCGTACGCTCGCGGAGGGCGCTGTACACAAGTCAGCGATCGAGCTGCTATGTGTTTTGGGTCGGGAGAAGAGCGTACGCTGCATCGACAAGGGGCTTCCCGACCCAACTCCTCAAAAGCCGCGCACCAAATTTCGTTGAGGTGCGGTCTAGTATCCACATCAACGAGCCCTTGGTGGTATAATCCGTGTCATTGACGTATATCTCTCTGCGGACTGTCATGAACACCCAAATTACGTAGGACTGCTCAAGCGAGACGGTGTGCTCACAAGTTCGTGAGCGTGTTAGCGTTCAGTAGCATGTGTGTCCGTTCCGTGAACTTGGAGAAGAAGCGAGTTTCCCGGAGCGCATCTGCTACATTGAACGTAGATAGATACTTGAGTGACTGAGCGAGCGTGATAACGACGAGCTTCGAGAACTCCGTGATCGCTGCCATCAAGTCTCCTACGGAACTGTGTCAGGGCGGTGTATAGGTAAACAGCTTAAGACGAACCATTGTTAAAACCTTCGGACGCATTGGCATGAAATTTGTCCGTATAGAACTTTGACAAAAGTGCGAAGGCATCTGTGTATGCCATCTGCTTAGAGAATCGCTCTATGCGCATTCTATGCTCTGTGTGCGAGTGTCTGGGCAGAGTGAGCACTATGCAATACGGAAACATCACTTCAGAACACATACTCGGTGAAATGCTTGATCATTTTCTCTGTTGCAGGACTGAGCTTCTTCGATGGCAGCAGGAGTTCATACGGTTTTGTATGAACCATTCTGGTCTGCACCGGGATGATAAGCGACGCAGTCACTTCATATGTCGCCTTAGCGCACTTACCTCTAGCTCGGTACGCATGTGATTATCTGAGATGGATTCTTGTGAGCTGTCAAGTAACTGGACACGAGCGGTTGCTTCACCTTCGAACTCGTCCCATACTACATCTCCGGTGCTTGGAGATATAGCGATCATCGCTATAGTGACTCGCTCGTCTGTTCCCTTACCGCCTTTCGGCTCCTCCAGGAAGCACATAAGTGGGGGAGCGGAGTTTGGGTCCAATTCATCCACGGAATTGAGATCGTCTACGAACCTATTTGATAGTGAATATATGTAAATATCAGTGAAGACTCAACTCACGTTGCGGCGGTGTACATGTGCGTCACTTCACGGCCGAACAGTTCGTTGCGAGTATCCCCGGCCTTTTTCAACGCCGCTGTTTCCGTCTGTTCCACTATACCGACCTTGTAGCCATGTGACAACAGCCTGTGTGCAGATAGTCAATGTCAGGTGTTGTTGAATTGAACGGCACAGCCTACTTCTTCATATGCACATCGCGGCGGTGTAATGGGATCATAGCAGTCAGGAAATTCCGCTTAGGAAAGCAGACCATTCCCAGCTCTTTGGAGGCAATCTACGAAAAGTGTGAGAACTACTGGAGCGCGTCAACTCTAATGCCTACCTTTGCATCCTCATCGAAGAAGAGCATCTTATACCCCGATTGTATCATGAGGACGGTGCCAGGGTATTTGGTTTTCAGTTCCCGGACCTGTCTTCCATTAGCAAACAGCTTGGAGCCGACTCCGAAGTAGCCTACCTGCAGCTCAAATGGCGTGTATGGTTGTCCACTTGGGCCTATCTCCTCTGTCTTCTGGCTCTTAGAACGGCTGGGGCCAGCGACGGGAGGACCCGACTTCTTCGCTGTGCCCTTCCCCTTTCGCTTGCCTTTCGCGCTGCTGGAGCTGCTGAACATTTCCATCAACTCGCCGAACTTTTGTTCTGCGTCGTCTACATCATCTTCCGGGGGCGCGGTCAATATTTCTGCCTCCTCTACGTCCGAGCTGGAAATTGCGTCGACAGAACGGCTCGTGTTGTTGAACACATTGGCGCTCCCTAGAAGAATTCTCTTCGCTCTTTCATGTGTGTCGCGCTGCGTAGCGTCTTCGTTCACTCTCTGCGACCTGCTCGGTGAACTGGGATCGAAGCGCCATTGCTCCGCGTGTCCGCCGCTCTTCGTGGTCGCAGCCTCCGATGTGGATGCGGACGCAGCTGGCCGTCGGGGAGAGAAGAAGGTGCTGGTGGTTGTTCTCTGTCTCTTGCGCGCGGGTGCGTGCTCCTCATCATCCGAGTCGAGAGTGAGATCAATGGGGGAGCTTCCTCTCTTGTTCTTGCTGCTGGCCTTCCCCTTCGTCGGTGTGCTGGGCCCAGACGCGGCCCCCGCAGAGCTCTGAGACTTGGAAAAGAATGAGGATATGGTGGGTTGTGTTCCTTGCGGCGCAGACATCGACTCAAGCCAAAGAGAGAGCCCAAGAAGTGCAGGAGATCCAAACACAGAGATGCAGGGAGGAGGCGCAAAGCTGTGGCGTTGGCTTAGACGCGCGGCTCGATCACCGCGTCACTCAGTAACGCGTTTGTCACGCGACTGTCACGGACACTTGTACGCGTCTCATCACGTGCAAGCGCGCCGTCTTCCTCTGCGTCTGCTCGTCATGCTCGGACTCCGCCAGGCCACCCGCTCCCTCGTCCCTGTCCTCCGCGCAAATGCACGCAGGACCATCCCTCGGAGACATGCGTTACGTCTCGCGAGGACACATGCGACCATCTCCACCTCGGAACAGGCCACCAATGCCACAAACCGTACGCTGCCAGCGTCATTCGTGTCTAGTCGGTACTCACCGTGAACGAGCAGGAGCCGAGGTCACTTTGAAACGGTTCTGGAAGTCCGTCGGAATTGACAAGCAGCAAGGGGGATACGCTGTCACCCTCGATACGCGACCCCTCAAAACTCCGGGCGGAAACCCCATGATCATCCCACCAGAGAAGAGGCTCGTAGCTGCGCTGGTCGCGTCGGAGTGGGAGAACCAGGACACCGTACTCAAGCCCCATGCACTCCCCATGGTAAGCCACCTGTGCGACCAATGTAACAATTTCTCAACGACCGTACAGACATCCATAGTGTCAAGAGCTATCGACGCCTTCCGCGATGACGAAAACACCCGGAATGAAGTACGCGCGCAATTGCTGAAGTACTTCGAGACGGACACAATCTTGTCAGTTATTGTTTTGCATCATCACGAACGTTCCGGCATCACTCATGTCCCGCTCTCGAGTTAGCTACCACGCGGACGAGCCAGCAGTTCTTGTGAAGCTTCAGGAAGAACACTGGAAGCCTATCCTCGACTGGGCGAAAGAAACGTTCGGCGTTGACATTGTAGTGTCTAACTCCCTCGTTGTTCCTTCTCAGTCCCCCGAAACCATGAAGAAGTTCGAGGATATCCTCGCTCAGTTCTCCCCTTGGGAAATGGCTGGTACGCTCTACCTTCCGCGCCAATCCTTAGACTTCCGGCCATTGACAACGTAAATGTAGCGATGGAACGTGCCACCTATAGCTCAAAATCCTTCCTCATCGGTCTAGCGCTCGTCATGCGCCGGTTAGACGTCGACCAGGCGGCCCAAGCCGCGCATGTCGAAGTGAACAGCCAAATTGAGCTGTGGGGCGAAGTCGAGGACAGTACGTTGCACATGCTCTCTACTCATCTGTGTATATTCCTTGACACCAATTCTATCAGCTCATGATGTAGACTATCATGATATGCGGCGTCAACTCGGTAGTGCAGCATGTCTGCTTGCTGCCTACTGAACCGTCCTCCTTCAACCATCTACTATACGCCACATTCTAATCTATCATCCTTCCGCCCATCCCGGTTCATTGGGAGTTCGGTCGATGCAGGGGCTAGCAATGCTCTTGCGCCCGCGATGTTGCTTGTCGTCCGTCTGTCATAACACTGTGGCACCTGTATTGCATTCTAATTGACATCAGGTGCGTGTTGTTAATACCCGGAACGCGGTGCTCTACTGAACCGGCATCATAGGTCGCAGTTTGTCAAATACATCTTATAATAGCATTGTATCCGCAGGTCTGTGTGCGCCATCGACAGGATCGCCCTGTCTTGATTATGATATCGACGGAGAGGCTAGGCCCGTGAAGGTTACACGCCTGCGATCTATATACTCCTCCGGCGAATCGCCTCACCGGTGTCTTCCAAGCTAACAAATCCACAGAGATCTCCGCTCTCCGGGAAGATGTATAGAGCAAAATATAGTCCCCATAATGTACGTATGCTATATTTTGTGACCTACGAACTGCCCAATGTCGTATATGGCTGCACAAACACAGTGTTGCAAAATGACGCTATGTGCGGCGAAAAGCGAAGCGCGTTGGAGCTCTGAACGCCGCTACGCCTTGGCCACCAACTGCTCATCACTACACTGACGGCCAGCGCTGTTAGTACTTTTTCCACATTTGATGATCATGCGCTCACACTGGCAAGGATCGCAGGGTTGACGCGCTCTCACTGGGGGCGTCGACGCTTGTGACATGATGTGATATTCCAACGCCACCCTGTGCGTCGTCCGTAGAAGCAAAGGTTTCTCCCGTACAATCGCACGACGCTGACGCAGACTCGGTCCCAGATAGTCGAGATCCTACGTCGTAGTCGCAGGGTCTCCACTGCGCCCATACTTGCGATTATCATGCTTCTAGAACTCATTCCCCCCGCGACGAAGCACTCTACGAGCGCGATACTCTCGAGTAGGGCCACACGGATATGCCACCTGATCGCAGCCAAATGAGAGTACTTTGGGCGCGGTACACCATCCAAACCATGTCGCGCCTCCAGGGAGCCTGTCAAGACATTGCATCCTTGGATTAAGTGCGTGTTCTCCCATGACTGTCGCGGCGCACTGCATCATCGGGAGCGAGTAGGACCGACACCACCGCAGGCCGAGGACGTGTATAAAGCGATCGCAGAGGCGACGCTATTCTAGCATCCCAGTTTGCTTCTTTCATCTCTTCTTGGGTCAACATCCCCCCTTTTATTCTTCTTCACCTCTTCCAGCCAGGCGCTGTTATATCTTTGCTGCCATGTACGCCAAGGCCTTCGTCACTCTCTTGCTCCCTGTCCTCGCCGCCCACGCCATGCCTGCGAAGCGCGATGGTGAGTGCAAAAACATTATCAACGCATGTAATTGTCTGACGGCCGACTCGCAGAATACGATGACGTCCTGTCATTGATCACTGCAGCAGACACAGACCGTAAGTGCTCACCAGCGTCACACCAAGATATGAATCTAACTTGCACTTCTCTCATTCAGCCACTGGTCAGCCATAGAGTTCTATACCTCTACGATGTAATGCTCATTAACGTCCACCGTAGCCGCTGCGGAGCTCAGTTCCATTCTGGGTTCGTCTGCCTTCCCACCCGTGATACCTCCGATGTACTGAAGCCAAAACAGCTGCCACTGGCACTGCTCGTACGTCCCAATCATAGCACCACCCCTAAGCTCCAAGTGTCGCTCACCGCCAGCGCGTGCCGCTATCCTTAGTCGCAGCCGTAGAAGGTACGCCCCGCCCGCCCACCCCGCTCTCCTCCGCTTATCTTGACACCCCCTGCCGCAGCTAGCATCATATTAGACGAGGCCAGCATTGCGATCAACCAGCTGCCGTCCGCGAGCCAGACTCAGTTCACCGCCTACATCACGAGTGAGTACAGCGCCGTTGTCAACTTATGTGTTGCGCTGACCCCGCGGCGCGTCCTCCGCCGCAGCCATCTCGGGCGCGCCCGTCGTCGAGATCTCCTCCATCGGCGGCCCCGCGATCACGGTGGCCACGTCCACCGCCGGTGCAACCACCACCGCCTTCGCCGGACAGACGATCTTCATAGCGCCGGGGAAGAAGTCAGTGTATGCTTTCATCCCATGCTTGGGGCGTGAACGCTGATGAAGAACTGCAGGAATGGGGCGTCCGAGCTCCAGGTCTCGAAGCCCCTGCTAACGGGCATGGTTGGGGCCCTCGGAGCGGTTGCTGCTGGGGCTATGATGCTCCTCTAGGGATCTAGAGCGGGCTTTCTAGAGGTACATCCCTTTCTGAAACGAGACACACTCTTGCAAAACACATATCCTCGGAAATGATTCGAGCGCAGGCAGTGACGGCAGTCACCGTGATGGTTATGTCGGACCTGGAAACTTGAATGTCGGTTCGTATATGAAGTATTCATGGGCGCACCGGGTACATTACGCATCTTCTTTTCCCCTTAGAATGAGCTGGTACGATGTACCGCCGAAATGGTGTGCCAAGCGGCTAGCCTGATAGAATAAGAAGGACTGTAGTCCGCGGGGTTTCTGGCAGCTGGTGGCAAGTGACTACTAGTACTTGTGTGCAATCTATATATCTATATATGAATCTATATATGAATTAAGGTCGTGACACAAATTTGATTCGCCTTATTGTGAGAGCTTACCGTGTTTCTTCGTCTTACGACCTTACCCACGGGAGTCTTACCGTTGGGTAGAGACAACTGAGAACAAAAAAACCGCCGTCCCGTTGCGCGGTCGTTGTCGAGGAGGCAAAATGTGCGAGATAATATAGATCCTATCTGGATGCGCTTACATAAGATTCCCAGCCAGCGACTACGGGCGTCTTAAGAGGAACGTTACCCTCACCTCCGCGATTCCAATGCCATCGAGTTCCTCGGGCGTGCCTGCAACGGGTCAGTTTGCATTAGCAGCTTCTACTGCGGGCCCTCAGACGTTATACGAGAGGGGGAAAACGCTCATGGGTGATTTTTGCTTTGCGGTGGTGACTCAAAGCCATGGGCATATATCTCGCGCTGAAATCATCATCAGCTGCCGGGAGTTTACGCCCACTCTCCCGCCCGTGAGCCCGGCCCGACGTGGACTCGCGCGGATAGTTTGCGTTGAGTTACAGGGAGCCCGCACTCTATACTAGACATGCGTTCTACGGGGGACTTACTTCTTACCAAGCTTACGGATGGTTTTACTCTGATTCGGGAGTTACAGTGCGCATATGCTCTCACTCCGATAAATTCTAAGTATTACATCTTGCAGGGACATTCTGCTGTATCTGACAAGCTCGCGGGGGGACTGGGATATGTACCACTCAGACGGGGGGAGCCCGTGCGGAGCACGGGCACAGACGTCTAGTTGCTATAAACAAATCGCAACACCGCGCAACATCGCGTCTGGCGCTTGATGCCAAGTCCGTCTTGTCTCTCACCTCGATGTGCTTACTTCGTCATCTCACCTTCGTCTAATCAGGTCTGAATATATGCTGTGCGGTGATATGTACAGTGTGCGCCGGTAACGTACGTCTGCAGCTTGATGTCTCTCTTTTGTCTGATTCATACGGGTCCGTCGTGGGACCGTTGTCCGTCTGCGGTGTTTCACGAAGGCCAGGAGCCAGCGTTCTTCTCCGGGATTCGGGGATGCTGATGTCCGCTCGGCGTTGTCGGACATCATGAGGCATACAAGCATGCAGGACTACCTCTCTTCTGTGGAGGAAACGTGAAGAACTTGAAGAATGATACCTAAGCCTGCCAGGAACGCTACTGGCACTCAAGTTCTTAACTTCGCCGAATTCTGGCTGCAACACACCCACTTGTACGTATCCTGACAGTATGCGACACAGCGGTTGACAGATATCTGTCAAGCGAGTCTATAGTTCCGTTTTTGATGGAGCGCCGAGGAAGCCATAACTCGGAGACGGCGGCTAGGTCCCAACCGCAGCAAGGGTGAATTTGGTATACAAATCCCCGCAAACAGCGCCCCACCATGGTTCCGACCCCCGTTCCAATTCTCAAGAGAGTCAACGCCCCTGGTGTGTGAGGGCATCAACAATGTTATCCGCCCCTCTGACGATGTTATAGACTTATGGCTGCAAGCACATCTGGGAATAACCCGGAAGGGGGACATGCCCCTGCGTCGGCCATTCAGGTGTGGTCCGGGCCAGACCTCGGCCAGCTTGACCTCTTGCCCTACCAAAAGATTTGCGACATCGCCGATCAATATGAAAGGCCGCTCGAAAACGCCATCGACGGGAGCACCATCGACGACATCAGGAGTACTACCATTACTCGACTGCGTGGCATATGCAACGTTAGGAGCCCGCATGCCATCCACCGCCTCCCGACGGAACTCCTTGTGAAAATCATCATCGACGTCAGCGACATATCTGATCCGCGCTCGAGCCGAAGCCTCATAGCCCTCACTCACGTCTGTCGGGAATGGCGGGCGGTTGCGCTGGATGTCCCCGAGCCCTGGAGCAGTATCGTCATCACAAGTTTATCCAGAGATGGGGTGTACTCGTTCGTCGACCGCTCTAGGGATTCCTTGCTGAACATCCGTTGGCAAGCTTCTCGTTCGTTGGTCGACTTCCGGCTCCTTGCAGACTTTCAGCTCCGGCTCCGCTCGCTCATAGTGGTGGCTGACAATCTCGAGGTTATAGCCCAGGCCGTCAAACAGCTCTCGTGGAGGACTTCACCACGCCTTAAAACGCTGTGTTTGCTCGGGCCTGGTGCCGGTAGCGTGTGGAACAGGACCTTGGCATTCGATCCCCTCCCCGTCGCTGGAGAAGATGAACCGCAAGCTCTGCCATCTCTTACGCCCTCCCTGCGTTCTCTCTGCGTCCGCCCCATGGTATTCCCGTGGACTTCGCACCTCTACACGAACCTATCTGTCCTTGATATCGACACGACGCGTCACTCAACGCTCACAGAAGGCCGATTGCTGTCGATCCTCCGACGATGCCCTAAGCTTGTCGAGCTACTGCTACGGGTCGACGGTGGAGGCCTCACAGCCCTCAACGTATCTCCTCTAGACGGCTCGTGGGACATTGCCTTGCCCCTGCTCTCCGTATTCTCGGTTGACGGGCTTTCACCGGAGGTCGCAATGAGCGTCCTCTCTCAACTCAACTTGCCCACTTTCACTCGCTACAGCCTTTCCCTACACTCTCCGGCTCATAGGGGCTCCTTCATCGCGGCCCTCCCCCATGACCGCAGTCGTCTCCCAGGTCTGGCCGCAATCAAATCCTTGAAGTTCGAGGTGGCCGCCGATGGCAACACTCACATCACACTCTACCCGTCCGGCGCTCCTCCCGTCGCATTGACGCTCACGGACGGACTCCACGGCACGATGATTCCTTGCGTACCCTCTGCTGCACTAGACTCCCTCGAAGCCATCATATTCATCGGCCCCTCATCCCCTTCGTCGTTCATCCTAGACTGGCACTCGGTCTTATGTCAGCTTCCCCGGGTCCGCTTCCTGCGCTTCGACGGACCTTCCATCGAGGACGTATCGCGCGCTATCGACGCCCTTGGACTCCCTGGCACCGGGGACCTCCCTCACTCTCTCGCTTTCCCGTGCCCCGCACTGGAGTGTCTCCAGCTCGTCAGCTTGCCGCTCACTCGCGAACTGGAAGACCGTTTGGCTAGGGCATCGCGCAGACGTGATGAGTGGGGTCTCCCTCCCCTGGGCTTGGAGGTACGCGATGTTGTCGGCTCGGACGTTGAGTTTGCGTCGCGCCTTCGCGAGCTTGACCTACACATTATCGATATCGATCCAGCTATATTCTCAATACTTGGCCTTAGCCACTACCTAGCATCATCATAGTAAGACAGTGCGTAGACCCTGCGCCATAGTTGAATAAATACCGTCCACGATCGTGAGATACACCCCCCAGTAATGGTCCAATAACCAATGTTAATGAGTACTTACTTTTGACTGACTTTGCGTGTAGGGCAGTGTACATGTATGATCACTCGCTCGGTGCATGGGTTATAACAAGGACCCCGGACTCCCTGTTTGCGGCCCTTTGCCTTGGATAAACTCCCAAAATGATCGATCAGTGTGCCTGAAATGGACTGGGCCCCGCGAACCTCCAGTTGTCGAGCAAGTCTCTCTGTCTCTCCGCTTTCTGCATCGCTGCTCCCTTCTTGCTCCGTCTTGTCTGTTGGCAAGACCATTCTCTCCGTCTCTGCGTCATCTGGACACCGCTCTATCCTGATACGTCTGCTTCACAGCGACTGTCAACGCCGAGAAGAAGGACAACCATATCTGGCTTCGCGTCTCCAACTCGTGTTCAGCACGTTGCTCACTCGTTTTCTCCTCCTGCAGCCTACCCCTCCCCTCGTCTCCTGTTTGTCTGGTATTCTGATTGGGCTCTGCGTGTGTTCTTGCGCGCACATTTTGCCGATATCTCCATAACCCATTACTGTTGTCTGGGCGCATCTCGCTTCTTCTCCGTGTTCTATACGCGATCTGACATTCAACGCTTTCCCGTGCCACGCTTTTTCAACGTGTTTGCAACGAGGCTATCGAAACAGGGGACCCTCGCTCACACAGTAGACAATTACCCATGCACCGCTTCCGGTAAGCATCTCGCCACCTCGTTCTACCGACCACAGCTCAAGTCCACCGCAACTCCCCTCTTGATCCCTACGCTCGTGTTCTCCATCCCTCAGCAAACGATCAGACGCAAGGCGCATTCCAGTCCCTGAGGCGCTGGCCCCACGCACTGTTGACACGCAGGAGATCCTCCCCTCGTTGCCCCCCGCGAGCGATTTCCGCACGTCTCTAATCTTACCGGAGTACGTGTGCTTCTTTCCCGCGCTCTTATTCCTGCTCACCGCGCACCCTCCTGCGATGCTCCAATGGTACAGCCTTACCCGACGCTTCAGCGTGCTGCAAAACTCAACCGGCGAGCCTATCGGGCTCGATGAGCTGAAGAGCAAGTTCGCAGAGCAGCGCGCGCGGGGGTCTCAGAACCAAGTGACAGAGGAGGAAGAGGATATGATACTGGAGGCTCTGGGTAGGCTCCACGGCAGGAAACCACGCACACAAGGTCAGCACAGCGGGTATGAATCGAGCGAAAGTCGGCCGAATGCAGGAGATGGCGACGACGAGGACACGGATGCTATGCGGCAGTCGATGCGCTCCTCGAACTCCGCAACAACACCTTCGCTCCATGGCGCTGCCTCCAACGCTTCCCTCTCGTCTGCGAAGGGTTCACATTCTGGCCGGCGGATGAGTAACAACCTGTTTGGCTCGGGCAAGTTCCGGGATCAGGCCTACTTCATGCGCAATACCAACCCTAATACTGGACGCCGCAGTGGTCGTGGAGGTGGAGCTATCGCTCAGTCGGACTCTAGCATGAGTATGAGCACCATCGCCAGCGCGCGCGGGGACAACAGTACCTCGATGTACTCCGACAGCCTCCGTCCAGTCACGCCGGAGGGTAGCACCTACACGCACTCCACGCCTTCCAGCCCCGGCAACAATAGCACGTTCTCTAAGGATCGCAGCTCGGACTACGCCACGAGCAACCTGAGCAAACGACTTTCGAAGGCGTTGTCTCCGGATGGGCTGCGGCGGGCGTCGCTTGCGCTAGACCAGGCGATTCGAGAGTTGGAGGAAGAGGGAGACGATGAGATTGTCATGGAGCGATCCCCGGTTGTGCACGCGCCCCACAGAGATATGAACGGTTCTCTTGCAGCATTGACTACTGCGGTAAGTCTTGCTTCAGATCACTCATGCACATCCTCCTGACCCCGCTCGAACAGTTCGAGCCAAGCTTGTTTTCGCCTCTGCCATCCCCCGGGGAAGAGGCGGGGACAGCGTTGTCGTCCGACGACCCAATACTCTCAGATGAAAACCAACGGACGTCATCCCACCCCGGCTCGCGCACCACGTCACCGACCCCTCGGTTACCTGGCTATATTCCAGGCATGCCGCGCCCTATGACTCCTAGGGAGGCCATCTTTGACAACGAAGACCTGACGCCCTCTGCAACTCCTCGAGCAACATCGCCTCGCCTACCAGGCCTCAATACCCAAGTCTCCCCTTTGATACCCCAGAGCATCGCATCTACTCTCAACAGGAGCAACTCTGGCGCTTCGGCATCTAACCGTCCAGTCTCACCTGCACAGGGCACGACTCCCCCTCTCTTCTTCAATCGTTCAATGAACGGTCGTTACACCCCCGAGGATCGCCAGCGAAATACAACCAAACTCCCCTCACCCACGGCTGAAGTCCCGGATTCCCCCGTTACGAGCAGACGCCGACCGATGTCGCCACTCTCTGGTCCAGCATATCAGCCACTCGCCGCATCATCACCATCTTCTCGCCCCCCCTCTCGCCCAACCACCCCATCAAATGTGACGTGGAACACGGCATCCAGCCCGAACGGAACGCCCCAGAAGTCTCATGGGCGTAACGGAAGCACGTCTGGCCATAGTCGCAACGGCAGCACCGTGAGCTTCACTGACCAAGGGGCCGATACACTGGATCGGGCGAAATCCACATCCCGCTCTCTCCGTTCGCCCGCCTTGCCCGAATCTCCCTGGGTTGACAACGGTCACCCTGGACCCTCCGCGATCATGCAGCCCGACTACCGTCCGCCATCCGCGATGTCTGGGATGGACCTCGGGTCTCCCGTACAGCTCGGAAACCGGATTCTTCGCTCCCCTACTCCCACCTACAACGGTGCCCGCTCTCCAACGTCGCCCACCTTCCGGGACTTCGGCGCGATCAATGGGGATGGCCCCATTACGAGTGCCCGCTCTTCGAAGCAAACACAGCACGCAAGCTCACATTCATTTTCGTTCGGCACTCCCAATGCGCTCCTTTTCTCGCCCATCGCGAATTCCTCGCGGTCGTCTCTTGAGTCTGCCGGTTCCAGCTACCATACCTGGGATGAGGACCACAGCAAGGACCGCCTTTCTGGACTACTCAATAGCCTGGACTCCGACTACTCGCCGTGGCACGACATCTCACCAGACAAGTCGGGCCCGTCGACAGCGGGGACGTCACCCTACGACGCACCCGAACCCGAGGATGCGGTGCGTCGGGAGGTCGGGCTGACGAAAGGCGACTTCGTGACTATCCAAGACAAGCTGGTCGGCACCGCACTATCCAAGGCTGCAACGCCCGAGAACCGTGCACGCGCTGGCTCGATTAGGAGGCGTCGGCCGTCTACATCGCAGTCAAATTACTCTGTCAACGGCGAGAACAGGGCCAACTCGACCCCCCAGCCACAGCCGCAGGCGTCGCCACAACATGCGGTGACGTCATCGCGACCTTCGGCAAACGACCATGTCGCGAAGGCTTTGCTCAACGCGGTCGTGCACAGTATCGAGTCTCCTCGCCCGAGACCCGCGGAAGCTTTGGCCGCCGAGGAGCCTTCGTTGGCAGTCCCCGCTCCTCCTGATACAGAGCAGTCGAGCCCGATGCGCCGAAACAGGGCGCTGGCGGACGCGCTTTTCGGCGTGGAAGACCGGGACCGGGCCATGAGCCCCCCATTACCCACTATTCCGCCTCAGATCTCCATCATGCCCGAGTTTTCCGATCCGGAGTTGGACGAGGATGAACCCATCCAGTCTATGCTCTCTCCCACAAAACCGCTGCAGACGCCCAAGCGGTCGGATTCCTTGCGACATGCTGCTTCTCCCAGGGCGGTCATGCCGACGCCTCCTCCGCCTGCGATGCCACTGTCGCCCCTTTCACCCACCTCAGGAATGAACCCGTCCGAACTTGCGCTCGAGGTTCAACGGAGGGCGGAGGCCGCCACTGCCGCTCTGCGCAAGTCGCCTTCGATCCCTAAGATCGCTGACGGCTCCGGCAGTGCACCCCGGAAGCGAATCAGCCCGAACAAGATCTCTTCCCCGACTCTCGTGTCTGCGTCTACCAGCGTTGATGCTATTCCATTGCGCTCACCCACTGCTTCTCCTTCCCCGCAAAACATGCAGACGTCGAGCAAAATCGGCTCACGGTTCAAGAAGTTGCGTGGGACCATTCGGCAGAAGCAGCACATCCCCAACGGGGAGGAGGTTACGCCGTTCCCGCTCGACATGCGGAGCCCGACTGCAGGGCCGTCGTCTGGTAGTTCGCCGAGCCTGGCACTCCGGACCGAGCCCATCCCCATATCTGCTAGTCTTGCGGAGCCAACGAGGTTGAAGCCTCCGCCAGCACCGTTGCCGAGTCCACCTGCATCCGCAACCCCCGGTCTGAAGGGATTCATGGCGCGTTTCCGGAAGTCTCGCCCACCGGAGCCTCTGATTCCATCTCGGCCTGTGCAGGGACCGATGTCGGCCACCGCTTCGAAGACTATGAGCATGGCAGGTCCATCCGCCGAACAATCGTATGGACCGATGCCGCACTCCGCCCCAGCCCTGCAGACGATGTTCCGAAGCCCCAGTCCGGCCGGCCTTACTTCTCAACCCCCTCAATCGCCGACGCCCAGACCGCCGCAGGAGGGTTTCGCAGGAGAGCCCTCTGCGCAGGCCCAGACCAACGATGCACTCAGGCAGCTGTTCGATGCGGCCACGAACCTTGGTCTCGACCAGGCGGCGCTCAACGACTTGATCGCCCGATCGCCTTCCACGTCCTCGCGGTCTACTGCTTGGACGAAGCTCACAAGGGCGACGTCACCAAACGAGAGCAGGAAGAGCCAGGTGCCCGTCATTCGGGGAAGGGCCACGCCAGATAGTATACGCTCGCCGTTATCCGAGGGACGCCCTAGCTTCGACGGGTATTCTCCGAGGCCGTCGACCGACACGCGCCCGCCCGTTCGCAAGGGACAGGAGTCGCCTCAGCGCCCACGCCAACAACAGCAGGACGCGGCCCAGAACACTGTCGTGCGGCGGACGATCATCTTCCCCTCCGATTCTAGAGCTTCTGGCTTTGACTTGGGTGCATTGGTGCGCAAGCAGTCGGCGTCCCGTAGGCGCGCCTCGGTCGGCTCTAAGTCTTCCATCCACGATCGAGTGCCCACCCCGCCGCCTCCCCATCGGGCCGGGGGGCGGAGGTTCTCTACCGACACGTCTCCCCCAGTCCCGCAGCTGCCCACGCCGTTCTCGGTACAGGCTGAAGGCTCCCTTGCCGTGCCGAGCGGAGTGGAGAAGGCGAACTCCGCCTATGACTCTTTGTAAGACGATCCCCTCGTTGAGATACGTTAATGTAACTAATAAACCAGGCATAGATACGATATGTATGCTGGGGACGGCAGAGGCCAGATGCTCAGCGCGGAGTCTCCCGGCGCGGGCAGCTCGCAAGGTCAGCGTGAGGCCATACCGGAGTCAGGGCCGGCGCTCGAGGTGATCGAAATGGCCAACGGAGAGACGATTTGGTGCGTCATTCTACACTCAATCTTTACGTCTTTAGCCTCACACGCGTTTGCAGGTCGATCGTGAACGGGCTGCGCGACGATGATGGAGAATCCTACTACGGAGACCGTGCGAGCTTCTACTCTGAGTACTCCGTGAAGGACACGAACGAAAACGTCAAGTTGTTCTTCAAGGAGCACGAGCGCAAGTCGTCGAAAGGCAGCACGAGCTCCTCTTTTCTGTCGCGAAAGAAGCCGCAGCAGCCAAAAGGTTCCGCACGACCGGAGACCAAGGTTTGTGTGCGCCCGTCGGCGTCTAATAATTTCGCATGCCTATCGTGGCTCATCATCGTTTATAGGTCTTCTTCAGTTCGAGTGCGCAAATAGGCCGTCTAATTGAGAACCTCTCGCGTGGCATGGACTCCGGCTCGTTCAATATTGCCGCACCGGGGCAAGGGGGCCGCTCGCAAGGTCACGTTGGTCACTCGACTGCGTCCTCCATAGGGTCTGAAGCGGACGCGCGTTGGACAGTCGAGGAGGAGCGGCTGGAGCATATGCTCGGGTCTATGGGGGGTAGCTGATTCATTTTCCATGCTTTCGGGATCGTTCTGCCACTGCTATCATTTATGTTTCCGTCGGGACTCAGACTTTGTGTTTCCCAGCGCTATTAATCTCGCACCGGACCGATCGTTCACTGCTGTGTTCCGAGGCTTTATGATGCATCGTGGTCTACCGTGTTAATAAATATTTGGTCCGTGGAAATTCTCGTGACCGCCTCCTTTGTCCGACCGCGCTCACATCCCCCGCCAGTCTATCCACCTGTTCAAGCAGAGTGCGAGGAGCGCGTCGCGGATGAGATTCTCCTCGTGAAAGCCGTACTCCAGCAGCGCGTAGGCGCGGCCGATCTTGGGCAGCTCGCGGGGTGTGGGATCGTATCGGCCGATCCTGGACTCGGGCTCCAGCGAGAAGAGCTAGGGACAGGATGGCGGTGAGCGTTCTGAACAATGATCGTCCCCCGGGGGAGCGCCCACGCACCTCGTAGCCGTATGGGTGCTTGTCCCCGACCCTGCGCCACTCGAATTTCTCGCTCCCGCCCCTGCCGGACTGGAACGAGCGTGCGCTGCTCGCCCATAGGGATGTCTGTCAGCGCAGCGTCCACAAGGGGCGGGAGGGGGGGACTCACGTCTTGCTCGAGCCGTGCTTGACGAGCTCGGCCATGGGGGCCCTGTCCGCGCCTTTGATCACCGAGCCGAGGTGGACGGCCAGGGCCCAGTCGAAGAAGGCGACGACGGACTGCTCGTTGTACGTCACCTGCGTGGGGGCGGGACCGAGAGCGAATGCGCGCGCGAGCGCAGAGCCGCAGCGGGAACGTCGAGAGTGGTGCCGCGGGAGGGGACGCGGGGTTTGGGGGGCAGGGGCGAGCCGGGCGCGGGGGACGGGGTGAGCGATCTGGTGGGGCCACGGCGACGATCCGATGGGAGAAGCGCTCACGGTGGTTCTGGTGCCTTGCGGAAGGTCGACGGTGTCGAACTTGTACACGACGGGCTCGTCGCGGTGGTACCCGATCGCGACGCACTTGTGGCGGGGGTCGCCCTGGCCGGTGAAGTAGAGCTCGTTGATGGTCTCGCGCGGGGCGGACGACGACGAGGCGTGGTGCGACATGGCTCAGCTGCTCGGGGGGTCTCGGTGGGTCGAATCTGCTGCTGGCTGCTTGCTGTCTCTGCTCGAGGGCTCATCTGCAGAGTTTTTATAGCGGCACATGGACATCCCCCGTCCGCGGCCGGCAGCCATGAAGCACCTCACTTCCACTTTACTTCGACGTGACGAGGTGGTGACCAGGGTGAGCACGTACGATCGATGTGGGAGCGTTGCCGCACGCCGTCGCGGTTCTGCGAGTGTCCGCCGCTGACATGCGCACGGCCGGGTGGGGGCTCCTATCGGGCACGCTATCTACCGCTACCACGACGTCCCATTCACTCCCGGGCTCATCGCACGACACACTCGGGGGCTCGAGATCACTAAAAGGCTAATATAGGCACAGTCCGGGACGTCCGCGCACGCCAAATCAGAGTCCGCGCAGCCGCACCCCCTCCCACCGTTCCCATATATGCATACACGTCCTATTGGCCCCGGAAATTGCGGGGGTTCTCCCGCGTAGATTCACGTTGGGCAGATCCGCCCGCTCGATCTGGCCGTCTACTACACAAACTCGCGTCGGCACCGCCCGTGTCTGTCCTGCGCTGCCGTCACCACTGCGGCGTTCTGCAGACGGAGAGTGGCGGCGGCAACCAGTGAGTGAGCGCAGCGTCGCGTCGCCAGCCCCCGGCCTGGGCGGGGGCGCGCGTCCCTGCGCGGGGACGAGCAGGAACCTGCCGTCGCAGCAGCAGCGGCGCCTAGGCGAAAAAGGAGGCGACGGCGAACGGGCGACGGCGAATACGTGGTGCACTCGGTAAACGACCGGGCCTGGGGCGCGCAGGCGTGGCGAGATATGAACGTGCTGCCTATGCTCATGTGTCGCTATCGCAGGCATCGCACCCGCCTCGCAGCCGTGCAGCTCCCACCGCGCTACTTCGTCCGGCCGCTTCTGGTTCTTGGGCCCTCTGCCGCGGAGCGTTCGACCCCGCCAAATGAACACGAGCACGGGCACGAGCACTCAAAGGAAGGCGAAGAGCGAGTGCGAGGGCAGTTCTCAGCCGTACGTGTGCGCCATGACGCAGCGTGTGCTTTGCCTGTCTCGAACCTTTAGAAGGGCTTCATCCCTCGCCGCTGAAGGGGTGCGAGTGCCCGCGTCCGCACTGCCGGGCTAGGAGGTACGTCAGCCGCTGCCACTGCGGGCAGAGGGCGAGGGCGAGACGAGGGGGCGAACGTGCAGCGACCGACCCCTCGTGATCAGCGTTGCCTGAGCTGACGTGCCGCAGATCGTCCGCGACTGATGCAGTGCGGGTCGAGGGCAGGCCCGCGTGGGGTGGCCCACCCCGCTCGTGCGGCGGCGGTGGGTGGTGCAGTGTCATGTTTGTGCCAGCGCAGGCCGACGTCGTCCCGTTGGCGACCTCGATCGCACACTGTACCCGCCGACGATGGCACGGCACTCCCCAGGTTCGCGGACGGCACGATGACGGTCGGGCACTGAGTCTGACGCACATAGGCACAGAAGGCGCCTGCGCCCTTCGCAGTGGAGCCCGAAGGGCGTCCGAAACAAATGCTCGCTCTGCACGGAGGACCTGCCGGCTGTATGGGCTCGTTTCATTTCCCTCGGCGCTGGCAGCCGCCGTTCGGACGAGGGCCCCTCCTCCGCGGAAATGCCTGTTCCCAATGCAGCATGCGCGCGCAGGGTGTGTGAGGGGGCCGCCGAGAATAGGCAGCGGAAGGGGGGTGCGACGCGTCGACGCGCCTTTTCGTGCAGCTTCGCGGGTTCTGCAGCCCAACCTTCTTTCATCTTCGCCAGACGATCCGCTCGCGGGGGCGACGATTGGACGGATGCGGGCGCTAGCGGGGGGCGGGTGCGGAGTGTCTGTGCTCTAACTGACCTCCCGAAATTTGCGCCGTTCATCATCGCCCTCCGCTCGTTATGGCCGGGGTGGGGGACGCTGGAGTGCTAGCCCGTGCTGGTAATGCGCGGAGCCCGGCCGCATGCCACACGGATCCGGACGGGCCGTGCGCATACGTCGCTTTTCGAGGCCCGCGAGATGGGGTGGATTGGCCCTCGTGCGGCGACTGGAGAAGACGCGGGGCGATCTGAGTGGGCCAGCGGCGGGCACGAGGCTGTTCTAGGGCGGGCGATTGGCTCGGGGGCTGTCATATCGGACTCTCTGGAAGACGGAGCCTCTGAAGCGACGCGTCCCGCCGCCTGGGGCGAGAGTCGGAGCCTGAGTCCCGGACGGTGAGGCTGCTCTGTGCGATCGTTTGATCGGTTTTCTGTATTTTCTTCTGCGGAGGGGAACATGTGCTGCTCAGTTCATTTCGCGTGTGAGCGGTTGTTTGCGATGCAGCATATGACGACCGACCGGGCGTGTGCACGCGTGGCAGCGAGTGCACACGATATGTGAGCGGCGGCTGACAATGTCGAGGAAGCCGTTCGAGAGCCTCGGGGTGGCTGCACGCGTCGCGGTAAATGAAAGACCCTGGAATGAACGCAAGGACGGGGTGGGCGCGTAAGCGAAGGGAGGTGCGGTGTACCGTCACGGTGCGGCGGCGTGTTACGCAGTGGCTTCGAAGATCTGTTCTGTCGCTTCGCGGAGACTCGGGAGAACGCACGATGGTCGGGGGCGGCTCGCCCGGCCGGGCTCGACGCGACGACCCTTCGAAAGGGGCATATCCCCCGGAACGAGGGCGTACTGCGGCGATGGGGCCGGCGATAGAAAGAGTGTGAGTGAACGACGGCCGTGGCACGCTCTGGCGCGACTGGAAGACGGACGGGGCGGAGGGAAGTGGGTTCAAGGAGGACGCGGTGGCGCACGAGGCGGGGCTGTGAAAGTAGTATCGGTCGCGGACGCTTTTGTGAACGAGGGCACAGGACAAGTGGAGACGGCGAGCTCAAGTCGAGGGTGACGGCGCAGGCAGTCGGACAGATCGAGGGCCGGTCGGGAGGGGCTTGCGTAACATATATTCGCCCGTTCCTCGCTATGTTTTCGACATGTCGCGGGGAAACACGGGACCTGAGCGAGGTGGTGGACATCAGTCGTCGTCGTGGGCCCTGCCAACCTGCGTACGCTCACAAGGACGATCTTAACACAGTGGTCACGGCGTGACGATGGGTTTGTCCCCGATGCGCTCCACAACTTTCGTGACCGTCGAGCTTAACCGTCTTCCCGGGCGCCTCCTGTCAACGCTCAATTGAGTTCTCGACACTTGACTCAATCACGTTAACGTCCACGCCCTCCTGCCGTTCCTGCTAGTTCGCACCCGAGCGTCCACAACCCATGCGCATCCCCCTCAGGTCGATCATCCCGCATCTTCAGAGACAGTCTGTCATCTCCTCCCGTACCTTGCTCGACCGCGAAGGGGTGTCTTGCTCGGTCCAGTCCATATACTATGGCATGTACACAGCCTGGCGTGGGCACCTCGGGTTTGAAGCTTGAAGCTCTACAGAGCCTTTGTGTTACCACCTCATTTATCTCGAGCGTAAACTGTGTTGCTCGGACCATGGCGGTGATTGCCTTCCTTCAGGCAAGGCGAAGTGTTTTGTGTGGCAAGCAGGTGAGCATCTGTAGACGGGACACGCGGTAGGCGATGCTCACCGAAAACTAAGACAGTCACGACGTCGAGTAAGCAACTATTAATATTGCATGCTCACCGGAATCCTCACTAATCCTTCTTATGTCTTCCGAAGTGACGTTTAAATCAAGGTTTGCCTCATTCATCATGCAGTCTGAGTTTATGCATCACCGACCATGGCCACGTGGTACAACACAGTAGCCTATCTCTGTAGCGCAACGCCAACGACCGAAGGTTGAACGAGGGACGTTGAACATTGAACCGTCGGAAGTGTTGAAATCAGTTTCTTCAGCTTCTACCTATGATGAACATAAGATATGAGTGGTTTCCGAAATGCTTAATCACGAAGCTGAGAGCCTCATGATATATGAGAGCGGAACCTTTTTGTGATGGTCTCCGTCAGTCTGAGACTCTAAGTTTCTTAGGCTCGCGCCGACAGAGCTTCAGTGCTGACGTTCCACCGTATTCCCGTGTATGAATGAAGAACTCTCGTGTATGTCTCCTAATTTGACTCTACCTTTTGTCAATGTCGTGTGTGTCCAGTCTCGACCGTTTCCTGTTCAACGGCGCAGTGTCAGACGCCAAGGATCGGCCATCGGGATTCGGCAGCTAGCATGGGCCCCGGCAACGCAACACCGCTGGCAGATCGCAGTCCGTTCGTGGTCAACAAGCGCCGTACCTCCCCTTCAAATAGACAACCCCACTCACCACGGCGCGTTTCGTGTGGCTTCAAGCTGGCGCACCCGTCCGACAGACACATGCGTACAGTTGAGCAGAGACGACGTCGAAGTGAGGTTCCGAGATTACTCGCCGGGTGCAAGCGGTGCCTTGCTTTCAACGCTGGAATTGCAATGATGGGAGCACAGCCTCATTCGCGTGTCGAGCGCTCCTTTGGGCGGCCCTGCGTTTGATGAGAGAAGACCATGACCAGCCTGAGCCTGCGAGTGGAGGGCGACGCCAGCCTCGAAGCCGCCCGGGGCACCACCCTCGCCCGCCCCCGTCTTCTCTCTCTTCCCCGCCATCGCCCCCCTCCCCGCCGCTGCCGCCACCATGCTCCCGACGACCCGCAAGGACGCGAGCGGCTTCCACGCAAAGCCCGACACCGCGCTTCTCTGCCTGCGCTTCCTCGCCCGCCGCTACCTCGTCTTCGGCGTCACAGGCTTCGTCGTGTTCTCGCTGCTCCTGCGCACGCTGTATGTGAGGCGCGAGATCCCCGTGGCTGAGCTCCCGGTGCCGCACCTGGAGCCCACCACTCCCGAGGAGCGGTGGCCCGGGATGAGGCTGCCGCCGCTGTACCCGCAGTACCTCCAGTACGAGCACCAGCTGCCCCAGCACCACTGGAACGCGCCCTCGCATGCAACAGAGCCTAATATGTTCTGGATCCCAGGCCATAGTGCGGGTGCGTCTCATCCTTCTTCTGCGCCTCTCTTCTCTTCCCGATCATGCTGAGACGCGCGATCGCTCGTCCGTGCCAGGCTCCGGGTGGGGCAACATCATGCAGGAGATCCTCCTCAACGCCTTCCTCGCCTACAAGGCGAACCGCGCGTACGTCCCCGTTCCTCCCGCTGCCACGTGCGCCCCGCCCCCGCCCCCACGCGTCTGACCTGATCGCCCCGCTCCCCGCACTTACATATCCCCGCAGATTCGTGTTCTACAATTATACATGGAATTCCGACCTCTCGCAGGACTACTCCGACTACAGCGGCAAGCCGATCCCGTCGCGCGTACCGTTGAGCGCGCTCATCCGAGGTGAGCACACTTCCATTCCGCGATCGCTGCGAACAAGACTGCGCGAAGACGGGAAGAGCAAATCCCGTGGCGTTCAGCAGCGAAGGATGCGTATGAGTGCGCTGAATCTGGAAGCGAGTTTGCTATTCTGTTCCGCACGTCAGGTTCCTACGTGCGCCGCTTCCAAGTATCCGCGAATAGGCTCGATGTATAGCTGCTGTCTCGTCGAGGGCTGCTCGGGTGGCGCGCTGGCTTCGGAGGCCGAGACCGCGGCCGAAGGCGGAGTGCGCGTATGTTACGCCGCACGCTGGTACCTTCAGGCCCTAACACCCGGGCCAGAGGATCGAACTCTTGCTCGCAGTGTCGGCTATACGCTCCTACACGTACCTTCTCTCTTGTTTCTGCGCTCACACAGCCGCACAGGGCCGATCGTGGGTGGAGCGTGGCCATCTGGCGTGAACGCGCCGCTCGCGGTGTCGGAAGAGTACTGGCACCACGCGTGCGACAGCCGCAAGGTCGTCGTCCCGCGCGCGGACGTCCACGACCACGTCTCGACATGGTTCGTGGACGCGATCACCACCGGCTGGGTCAACAAGCTGCACTCGCTCGACCACGAGCAGTGCGTCGAGGCGGGCGGGGACGGCGGCCCGCCCTACACCTGGGTGTAAGTCGCCTGCACAAAACCTCGAACCTCGGCCCCGTAGTAAGCTCACCCCGCCTCTCCGCATGCATATAGCACATTCGGCGAGAAGGACGCCATGCCCGGGATCTGGCCCGAGTTCCGCACATCGCCCATCCTCACGCACTTCGCGCACTCCGCGCTCGTCGAACTCGCCTTCGACACGAACCGCGAGATCTTCTCCCCCTCCTCCGTCCTCGAGCCCCCGCTCTCCGCCGCGCCGCTCGCGCTCCCCGCCGCACAGCGCTACCCCGCGCTCCCCGGGCTGCTCGTCCTGCACATCCGGCGCGGCGACTACGCGGGCCACTGCGCACACCTCGCGCGCTGGTCGAGCACGTACCTCGCGTACAACACGCTCCCCGAGCTGCCCGACCGCTTCGACCCGCCCCCAGGGGGCGCGTGGGGCGAAAACACCCCCGAGAACGTCGCGCTGTACATGCAGCACTGCTTCCCGGACATCGCGCAGATCGTGCGCCGCGTCGAGGACGTCGCGCAGACGGACGCCGCGCGCGGGCTCGAGCACGTGTACGTCATGACGAACGGGGCCGTGTCGTGGGTCGAGGAGCTCAAGGCCGCGCTCGGCGCGTCCGGGCGGTGGAAGCACGTCGCGAGCAGCCGCGACTTGGTGCTCAATTGGGAGCAGAAGTACGTCGCGCAGGCGGTGGACATGCTCATTGGCCAGCGCGCGCAGGTCTTCATCGGCAACGGGGTACGTGGCGTTCTTGTTCCTCGCGTTGGAGAGGATGCTGATTCCGTGCTCGTCAGTGGTCGAGTTTGACGGGCAACGCCGTCGTGATGCGCATGGCGAACGGCTTCCGCCCCGACAGTACACGGTTCTGGTGAAGACGCGATACTCACCCTCTTCGTCTACTTTTCCGCATCGCGCCAAAACGATTGCAGGCGGCCCTTGGGGTGCTCCGCCCGGTCCTCTCATGCATATACGACATAGAGCGCGGGCTCTACGCCAGTCATTTGGACTGGCGCTGCTCCGGGCATGACCTGACGTAATTATGCGAGGGTATATATAGATATAGCACACTATAATATGCTGCTGTTACAGGGACGCCTCGGGATGTAATGGGAGCAGTTCGTGATCATGCATACAAATGACGGGCGGGAAACGCGCGGGAATACAATGAGTGTAGTGGATGGGGTAAAAGAGGGGAAGCGTGCAGCAGACGTAAGGAGGTCGTGCAGTGTATACCCAAAAACGTACGGCCGAGACAATGCGAGGAGACATGTGAGTGGATGATGATAAGCAGAAAATGCATGCATATGTAGATGGTCAGTTCAGATGTCCGCTCTCCAACGCCGCCAGGATTCTCCTAGCCGCTATTTTGTGGGCGCGGCGGGGGCGACGGTTGGGTCCTTCCAGTCCTCCACGGCGACGCCCATATACTGCGGTAGCCGTTTCCACACGTCCCGCCGTACGTCCAGGTCGCGCGCGTGCAGCATCGTGCGGCACGGCTCGCACAGCGGCCAGAGCTCGACGACATCCTCGATCCAGTGCTCCCACGAGTCGAGCGCGGCGTAGCCCGCAATGTCGCCGATCGGGTCCTTCTGTAGCCCATCGAGCATCATGTTGAGGATCTCGCGCAGCGCGCGCTCGCAGCCCTTGGATGTGCACTGTGGACTCGTGGCTGGCTTGCAGATCGTGCAGGCTCCGCGTGTGCTTGCGCGTACGAGCTCCGTCCGGCCTCGCAGCACGAGCTCGAGGTCCTTTGGTTCGAGCCGCTCCGTGCTGCCGTCGGAGCGCTCGACGCCGGAGGTGAGCTCGGTGTCGAGCTGGCAGCACAAGTAGAGCGCGGTAGGGAGCACAGAGTCGGTGTGGGTGAGGCGAGCGAGGTTAATGGCGGTGATCGCGTCTTGTGGTGTTACGTGCAGGAAGAGGTTGCCGTCCACGCCAGCAGTGTCCCAGACGGTGAGGTCGTTCGTGAAGTAGAGTTTGAGGTGGTGCATGGCGCGAGTGTGCAGGTCCTCGACATGGTATTTGTGAGACATGCGTACGAGCGCGGCAAGTTCGGCGAACTCCATGCGCTCCCCCGGAATCACGGGGAATCTATTCCGAGCTCAGTATCAAGGGTGCTGAGGGTGACAACATACGCACTTTCGTAGTCCGCACATCACTCGAAGGAGATGACGAAGGTCATCTGGTGGGTCGGAAATGTGCACGACAGGACAGCTCTCCATGGTTTCTGACGTTGAAGGCTGAGCCATGGAGAAGAGATCGCGGAAGATAATGGAGTGCCGAGTGAGCAGGCCGCGGTAGACACGGAAGGCGGCATCTCTGCACAGTAGCACAATGTTGCCGTCGTCGAACCAGAGGTCAGGATCGCGTTTGACAGAACCGCCAAGGCTGACCGTCGCGAGTTCAGAGGGGAGGGAGGTCGTATGCTCGGCAATGTTGACGCGCCATCGCTTGACAACGCCATTGGGGGACATCAGGTCTCTGGCGCGGGAGGTAAGCATGCGGCGTTTGGCCATGGCAGGGTGTACGGCAGTGACCGTGGAGGAAGAGGAAAGAGGAGGGGAGACGCACGGCGATTTGGACCTGGAAGCAACGTGCTCGTCGGGCTCTGGCTCGCGGTGGTTGGCGAGGTCGGGGAAGATGGTCTCGGAGTCGGGGGACTGGGGCCACTCGTGGGGAAGGCTGGGGGAGGGCGTGCGAGAAGGCAGGGGCGTAATGCGCTGGAGGACGGCCTTGCGGAGACTCATCGTACGCTACGTACGGCAGACGACGTTCAGCGCTCGAGGGAAGAGAACAATGCGGAGTGGCACTCGCTTCCGTCGTCGCATCGCATCGCCTCGCCAAAACTCCAACCGCGTCCTCATTGTCCGCGACTCACGTGATCGAGTTTTGCCCTTTTATGGCAGGTCCCTCTTCACGCGTTCCTGCCCGCCACTCAGAATCCGCGAATTGCTCAGGCCCGGCTCACTCGACGCGACATGGAGGAGGAAGAGGAGTGAACCTGCAATGCCCGACAGGTGCGCTCCTTTTGTACCCGCCCTCGCTTCTGTGAAGAGTTCGCGACTTCTTTCTTACTTTATCCTTCTAAAACAAAACATCGCACACAGACGGCCGGAAAGCACTTCAAATACGGAGATAGCCAGTATACGTATATGCTGACAGTTCTAAAACAGCGATAACGTAACGGTAAATGGCGATATGACAGCGAGAAAATACGTCAGCAAGAAACTCCGTGGAGGTCAAGGGTCGATGTGCTTGGGGCATCTCTCGACGACATTCACGTCAAGCTCGCCAAGGCGCGACACAAATGCATCGTCCGAGCCGATAGCATCGCTTACCTTCAAGCTCAGGGGAGGGAAACCCCACTCATCGCGCCTGCGCAAGGCGTTAGCCAAACGGTCCCCCAGGTCGCGGGTGAGCGACAAGCTAACGAGCTCGATGCACTCCAATGCGGGGCACGGGAAGGGAAGGGTGGAAGGAGGGTCCCCACCAGGGCGTCCCAAGGCATCAATAGCGCGCGACAAGTCCTCCACGGCAGGTCTGTCGAAGCGTAGGCGGCGGAGACGGGGGAGCCGGCACAAGACGGCATGCCAGTCGAGGACGAACGCCCACGGCAGCGAGGATGGGGGGCCGATGCTTTGGATTGTCTCGAGCGATTCGAATGCGGCCGTGGGCACGCAGGGAAGCATCGCGTTACGAGATTCGTCCGTCAGTGTCAACGCGACGGTAGGGGCGTGGGCGGGGCAGAGCGTGACGTGAGTGTTGCCATCGTCGGCGACCTTCAACGTCAGGCCTGTGATTGCAGCTAGACCTGGGAGGCGATGCCGATCGAGAGGGAGGGCCACGACGAAGGGGCCAATGTACGGGTTTGCCGAGCACAGGGAGAGTGTGTAGCGAGTGAAAACGGGGAGCGTGAGGCGTGAGAGGACGTTCGCAACGATGTCCGGCGAGAGCCCGTCTACTGAGAAGACGGAGAGCAGCGGCAAAGCGACGTCCCACGCGCCGTCGTGGGGTGCCGCACTGCCCATGAGGTCTCCGTCCACGCGAAGGCGTAGCTCGACCAGCTCAGGGCATCGTCGGAGGATTGACATGAGTCGGCCCTCATTAAGCCCGGTGTAACGCGACGTGTCGAGGTCGAGAACGGACAGGTTGGAGTAGACACCCGAGGTCCACGGGCAGACCATGGGGCGCATGTGAAGATAGCGCAGAGAGGGATTGAAGGATGGTAGAGTCAGCTTGGTGAATTCATCTTCGCCGGAGACAGGGAGGGTATCCAACGCCAAGATTTCGACCCATACGCTATCAGCGGCGGGCCCGAGTAAACACAGAGCTTCGAGGTGCGGGGAATGTTTCCACGCGAGTTGTTTCGCGGCCTGGGCTACAGCCGCGAGGTCGTTCGCCTCCACTATGAGCGAGCGGAGCCGGATCTGCATGTCTGTGAGGAACCGGAAGTCGAGTTGCGTGTGGGGATCTTGGAGACGGATGTTGAGCAAAGAATCCCTGGCGCGCCCCATGAACGAATGCACTCCGTCGCTGGACAGACTCGTGACGACGATGCTGCTCCAGGGTTCGGAGACGTCCAGCGCAATTGCTCGCCATCTCCGACAGACGTGGGTGAGGGCGATGAGGCTGCGGCTCGCGCGTGGGTCGGATACGTGGCTGACGTCGGTGAAGATCTGGACAAGGAGCTCGGTCGGGAGGCGCTGCACGGCGTGCGGGTGTCGGTCGTTACGCATCTCGCGCAGGCGAGCGATGGTGTGTTGGAGCTGCAATTCGTATTGGTTGGCGGCTTCACAAAATTCCTTATAGGGCAAGAGGGATAGTAGACTCAGTTCCGGCTCTGAGCACTGTCGTAAGGCTGAGGCAGAGGCCTGGACCCCATCCGAGTCCGCGTTACTACTGGACGAACTTGCAACCATGATTCTATAGCGGCATTGTCAGGGGCTACAACAGCGTTAGTAGTTCCTTTTGCATACCGTACAACTTGGAATCTCTTGGGAGCCTGTTGTGAGTGAGACGAAGTCTGCGGGAAGTGCTGGCTACGGAGAAGAGGCAAGCCTGGCTGTGGTTTTAACCTAGTCTCCCAATATGGCTTCCTTGGCGCTCGGCCCGCGGGGGTCCGGGAATTGTACGTATGGGTTGCAAACGGTAATTGTAGACGACTCAGGAATCGGAAGCCCTAGAGGGTGAACGGCGATGCTACGCACGCTGCCCAGCCCGATTCCTCCCTTAGTCTGTAGATACATATCTATACTTGATTGTCTTTCTACTTACTTTCGACTGAAGGGCACGTTTAAGGAACAGATGCTCTCCTCTCATACCCGCCCTCGCTTCTGTGAAGAGTTCGCGACTTCTTTCTTCATTCTCGAAACGAAGCATCGCATACAGATGTCCAGAAAGTAGCTCGAAAAATGGTCGTGACTAATACTGGGATGCTCACAATCTTATAACAGCCTTGACGGCGTAATGGTACAGCACAGATGGATACACCACAAGTACCGCAGCCTCACAGCATCTCATGTGCCTTCTTCCACACCCTGCCTGGCAGCCCGAACACCCCGCCGCGCCTGCACACCTCCTCCAGCACGTCCACGCGCAGGTCCACACCCATCGCGCCGCTGACGTCCACCGCCACCCCGCGCGGCCGACCCGGGTCGAACGTGACCCCGATCTCGACGAGCCCCGAGATCGGCGGCCGCTCGGGCGCGGTCATCACGATGCGTGCGCGCCGCGTTGCGCCCGCGCCGCCCAGCGCAAACGCATCCATGTCCGTCCCGCCGAAGAGCGCGTCGGTGGGCGCGTGCGCGGGCAAGTATACGTTCACGGGGATGCTGCGCGGCTGCACCGTTCCTGCGCACGCGGGGGATTGGGTACGGTTAGGGTGGGTTGGGATATAACGCGAGGCGGTGACGTACCTTTGAGCACGGCCTGGAGGTCGCCTTCTGTGACTTCCATATCGTCGGATGTGTCGTCGTTTTGGGGGAGGGTGAGGCCCTCGGGAATCCACGTGCAGCTGGTGAGCGACTCGTTCAGCCAGCACTGCTCGCGCACGATCTAGAGCGTGAACGCATCAGTATCGCTGGAGTGACTATGTCTACACAAGAGGAGCACCTCCAAGATGCTCCAGACTTCCTTCAGACTGCGCACCGGGACGGCTTCCAGCACGAAGCCCGGCTCGTCGGGCGTGGTCAGGCGCAGTTGCAGGGGCGGATGTACCGCCGTCGGGGATGTCTGTAAGCGCGAACGAAACGATTAGACGATACCGTTTGCAAACATTGCTAGCGTCGCTTACGAATACAGTCGTATACCTTTCTGGGGAGATGGTCGTCTGCGAGTTGAGCTGTCCCATGCGATGAGCATTCGAACACGGGGCACCAGAGTACGAAACCACACACCAGGAGATCGACCCAGCTCCCCGAACCAAACGGCAACATCTGCACGCTCTGCAGATGGTCCATCGCGCCAAACGGGTTCACCGCGAGCTCGATCTCGTGCATCCGCGACTGGCTCATCACGACCCCGGGGTACTTCCCGCCCTCCGTGAAGTCGAGCAGCCACGTGAACTGCTGGCCCTGGGGACCCTGCGCCTCGCGCGCGGCGGGGAAGACGTGCTCCATGTCCGCCGCGCTGGGGACGAGCGTGGAGGAGGACCGCGTGTCGAGAGCGGACATCGACATCGAGTCCGCGTGGTACGCCGGCGGAGCGGTGGGGGATAGGTAGAGCGTGGCGGTGGTCACCCCCAGCGGCCGCGGGTGTGAGGTGAGGAATTTGCGGAAATGTTGGAATGGCACGTCGAGTTTGGGGAGGTAGGCGGCCTCTGCTGGAGAGGTCAGAGCGGTCCGTAGGAGTTTCAGGTAAGCAAGGGGGGAGAGATATGTGAGGAATGATATTGATGGCGTTGTAAGGTAAGGCAGCGGTAAAGCGTGCGATCGCATGAGGAAGATGTCGAGAGGGAACTTAGATCCCGACTCTTGTCTGCGCCAGCGTCAGAGTGTACTATACGGCGCGTGCGAATGGTTTTGGACTCACCGACTTAGAGCGTCAGCCTCGCTGCTCGCCAGTTTCTCCACGTCGACAGACATGCGGTCGATGAAGTTGAACCATCGCAGACCACCGTCGCCCTCGCTGATGGCTAGATGGTCCAGCTTCATCAAGTACGCGAGGTGGTCGGAAAGCAGATTTCCTAGCCGCGCAGCCTCCACACTATCTCGCTGGGCGTCCTCTTTCTGCACCTCGTTCAGGAACGCGCGAATTGTTTCCGCCAGAAATCCGTCCAGGGAGGTCGAATTTCCGGGGGAGGAGGTGATCGTGCTATTTGGGATGGCATACGACGTCTTACACGTGGCGACGCCGACGATGGGTCGGGCGGGGTCCGCGCGGTCCACCGAGAAGTCGATGTCGACTACGAGAACCTTCCCGCCGAGAACGACAGTGGAGTGCCCGTCCCGTTCCGGGTCATTGAAAGCTTCCATTCCGGCTGATGTGCCCCATTCGAGGAGCCTTTTCAGAAACCATTCGGGGAGCTGCGTCCGTTCAAGAGGGATGTCCTCTCCAAATGTGATGCCGACTCGTTTTCTCAACGAGTCGACGACGTAGCGCACGTTCTGGTCCGCCTGTATTCATTAGTATTAAAACTGTACATCAGGGGGGTATGCGTTACAGATGTACCTGCTGAACGGCATGAGAGATGTTCGTTCCTTGTCGATACAGCGACAAAAGCTTCGGATTTGATAACGGAAGAGAAAGATGGGCGTTAAGAGAGAGTGCGGCTTGGTTGGCGGTGTCCAGGAGTTTCCGCAACGCAGCTATGTTCTCTTCCGGGTTGGACGCAAATGGGTGGAGCGAGCTGGACGCAATAGAGTCTTGAGATGTAAACTGCTGGAGCGCTGTGAGGATGGTTGCAGGCAAAGGAGCCTTGGCTTCCGGTGGCTGAGACGACATCCTGCAGCTACAATATATTCAGTGAGCAGTATGTTCCATTGTGATATGCTTTGCTTACTCAGTGACACACAGATTCGATCCCTCTGGTACGTGTAGGATCGTGGGTTGTCGTCAACTTGAGTCCCCTTCCGGGAGTGTTTGCACGACTTCCGAGTGGAGAATGTTGCTGTAGTCAGTCAACGCAGTTCCTGATATGTTTTAATCATACAAGTCGATACCATAACACTCTTTTGTTTTGGGGTATACTCTTACCGTGTGGTACTCGGGAGGATCATTCAAGTTGAGGTGCGCCACGGCGCGTCGAGGTGGATGAAGTTCGAGGAAGAAGGCTGTGCTGGGATAAGATAAGATGAGATGTCCTCCGGCCAGATCTCGCAAATCGCCACAGCGCTCGGCGCCACCCGCCATGCTTGACCGCAACCACTAGCTAGGCTCCTCACCGTAACGGTATGCCGCCCGTAAAGGCGGTCGTAATTCTTGACGGGCGTCACGGCTTTCCGTTTCCCAGTAACCGTACGGTGACGGGCCCTAGCAACCACGTCGGTTCTGGCAATCTCATCCGCTCCTGGCTATAAGGCATGTTGCCTCCTGCCCCCTAACATCCAATTTCAGAGGTGATACAGAGCTCGAAATAGGCGGTGACTATACCCAGAATGACCCCTAAGAGCCTGACGCGGTTGCATGCCATGTGGAACTCTTCTGCCGCTCCGTCTCGTGACCCAATCATGCGCTCACTCCTGAATTCTCCCGACATTCCGTCGAACACCATGGACTGGGAGCTACGCTTCCAAGTATGCTCGGTGAGTTGTTTTTGACTTAGTAACTGCTACATAAGGCGACTGACGATGACCCCGTAGTGGAGCATACGAGACAGGAAGGACTCCGCTGCCACCTGCCCCCTCCCATACGATGAGGCTGGCAAAGCGGGATGTCTTCGAACTCTACAGCTTTACCAAATTACGGCATTCAAACGGCCCCCGCCCCGAATTCCTCAGGGGACGCTCCTTGAGATCGTCACGAGTTGATGCAAAAATGTGCTCTCCGTTCTGTGGACCGTTTCTTCTTCCTTCGGCACCATACACGGTGCGGCGTGCCCTGAGCATGCTGAGCGGTTGCTTATAAGACCTGTCAGTTTCTCTACTCCGATTCTTCGCCTTAGCCGCACCCCTAGTTATGGTTGCACTCAGTCTTGTCGCCCTAGCGCTTTCCGTCGGAGGAGTCTCATCTGCGGCCACAGGCTTCGCGTCGCCTCCTGCAGAGCTTTTCTCTCCCTTAGTGGCTCAGAAAGTCCTCAGGACAGCACTTTCTCTCACGAATCCATCCCAGTATCCGCAATACACGGACCGTACCGACGGCAACTGGATCTGGTTTTCCCCTGACCAATGGACCGCCGGCTTCTTCCCATCCACGCTATATGCGATGCACGAACGCACGACGCTCTGTGGCTCCCGTGCCGGAAGCGCATCACAATGGCTCACCCTGGGGCGCGCGTGGAGCACGGGCGAGATACCGCTCGAGGCTCATACGGGTGTGGGGCACGATGTCGGGTTTCTCAGCTATCCGTTCATGGATGAACTCAAAGTGTTCGTTTGGATCACAAATCGTACTGAGACTGTGTCTTGATGTACCTCGCAGGAATCCGAAGAACGCAACAGCTATCGAGGCTGTTAACAAGTTTGCGACCGCGCTTGCTGCTAGATTTAGCCCAATCGTAGGTTGCACGCGAAGCTGGGATGCCGCAGACCCGACAGACTTTCAAGTACGTCCTGGGTGCGGAGTGACCAACGCCTGACTTCTGACCGATCATTGTTTCAGGTTATAATTGATAACATGATGAACCTCGAGGTGCATAAAAGCCAGACCTCATGGGAAGACACGATGCTGAGAACGCTTCAACAGGTCCTGTTTGCTTCGGAAGCACTCACCGGAAACCACACGCTACGCGAAATCGCGATCTCGCATGCAGACAAGACCATGGTGAACCACATCCGACCTGACGGTGCGTGGGGAGCCTGGAATTCGGTTTGAACTTCAAGCCAACTCAGAACTCGGTATTTGCACCAGGCGGCTCGTACCACGTCGTCGATTATAACTCAACCACCGGTGCCGTGTTCCGTCAGCGCACGTCCCAAGGGTACGCGGACAACAGGTACGTCGCAATGCTCTCTGCGTGAAACTCAGAAATAACGTTGACATCTATTGTCTCTAGCACCTGGAGTCGGGGCGAAGCGTGGGGGATCTACGGATTTGCAAACAGTATGCATCAAATTGCCGGGCTTGCAGAATGCGAGCTGATCTTTCCCGCAAGTGTTCAAGCATACTCGCCAGTTCGACTACCTGCAGACAGCGCGTAAGATGGCGAAGTACTGGATCACGAACACGCCCTCCGACGGCATCATCCCTTGGTCTGTTCCCTCAGCTGTATCCGCAGTAACACGGGGCTGAGCCAGATGTAGGGACTTCAATGCGCCTCTTGTACCGCCCCGCCCTGCAGACTCGTCCGCGGCGACGATCGCAGCCAGCGCCTTGCTACTGCTCGCTGACCAGGAGCTTTCCATCCTGAACGTTACTGGCTCTGCATACTACACCAACGAGGTCATCAAGGTGCGCTTTCTTGGCACATTGAACTGTGGGGCGTGGCGCTCACGTTTGCGCTCATGCAGATGCTCGACGCAAACACGAAGCTCGCATGGCGCCCGGCATGGCAGAGCCTGCTTGCGAATGGGACCGTGAACAATCCCGCGCAGAACAATTTGACGGGCATCGTCTACGGTACGTATCCTTTTGATGCTTATTTGGTCGGGCGAATAGAATCGTTCACGCCTGGGCGGTCATGTACAGGCGACTACTTCTTCATCAAGGCTGGGAATGAGCTTGTTTCTCGAGGACTGGCGAGGTGTTAACCTATACTTCACGTCTATCGAAATCACGGTCTGTACATGACCTCATAACACATCACTTTTGAAGTTTACGGAAACGCACGGTGCTTATCTCTTTCCCATAGTATACGCGTGAGTAACGTGAGCAAGGCTGATCATCGTTTGAAGCCCATGGCTATTCCGGTCCCTGCACGCCTAAGTGGGGGTTTTCAAGCATCTGAGGCTGAGATCTGGTCGATGCCTTGGATCATGACCTTGTGTGCCTAATGGACCCATAACATCACTGATTATCAACATTTCCGAGTACAATCTAGGAGAGTCCGGTGGATACGTGATCATCCTCAGCAGTTACCGCTTCACAGACCCTTTGTCATCCGTCATCCTCAGCGGTTGCCACTCGACTTCTTCTTCATGGCCGCCATCTTTTTACCTTTTTTGTGGAATGACTCCATGTCCCCTCGATCGTCACTGTTCAGCATGTCTCCGCTGATAGGTAGCCCGCGTCGCTGAGCGGTCTGCGGACTCTATTGAGTTCGCGACGTCAGCGCGCGCGGGCTCAGCAGGTTTCGACATCGACGAGTACCTAGGTAGTAGCAGAGCGCTTCGGCGAAGGCGAAGTCAGTAGCCGCGCGGCGCGCGCAGCCGCCGTATCGGATGGTGGCGCGCCCTGGCGTCCGCGCGCGTTCGCATGTACCGTACAGGCTCGTCGATCCCGACGCCCGCCCCGGCCCTCGTAGCACAAGACTCATCAGTACATGTAGAGCGAGCCAGCGGCTCAGCGAATCTCAGCTTGGTTTTCCCCCATTTCCGCACACCGTCTGACTTCGCACCTCGAGTTTCGCGGTTCCGCGCGCCTTGCTCACTCTCGTCGCTCGTCGCCCTCGCCATCGTCGCCCATCGTCGTCTATCGCCGCCTTCGCTCCCTCGTCGCCCG
>MNAD01000686.1:366-23253 GCA_001895945.1 Trametes pubescens
GGACGGACTAAAGGTAAATGCGCGTGCAAAACGGTCCGAGGTCTACGGCCGACGTCTGCGTCGGCCGCGACGGGTTGTTGCTCCAACACTCGCCGCTGTCGCCCTCTCGAGCACACCCGCGACCTGCTAGGGTGTTTCCCGTGGATGCTGGGGAAGATGCGCTGCGGATTCCTGAGCCTAACGGTTTGTCACCGCATTGCGCAATTGTCCAGTACTTAGCATGTTCTCTGGCTGGCATCCATGCGTCAGGATGCCGAACAGACAACAGCCTCTCTATACGTAGTACTTTACCTATGTCAGTTACGGAACGAGTAAATAACATTCCGTTGACTTCTTCATGTTGCAAACAGCGCGAGTCCACCTACATGTCGGACGGTTACTTGGGAGACGCCGTCATCATGAGTTTCCATTGGCCGCTACAGTAGCCACGAGCGATGCCAACGCCCATTCGCCCGACACACACTGCACCGTGTCAAGGGAGTACCGTGTCCGGTAATAAGTAGTATACACCATTCTCCATATACAGCGGTACATGACTCGCGCACAGGAGCGACACTTATAGCCCGTCTGCACGTCCGCGCACTTATCCGTCCCTAGATCGCGCCATACACAGGCTTGCCGTCCATCACAGTCGCAACAACACGCGTCTCGAGCACCTGCAGCGCAGGGATGCGCATGATATCCTGCGACAGCACGACAAAGTCCGCAAACTTCCCGCGCGTGATCGAGCCGAGGATGTCCTCCGTGAACGACGCATACGCAGGGTCGAGCGTCATCCCCTTCAGCGCCTCCTCGCGCGTCATGCGCTGCTCGGGGAACCTGCGGGGCGAGGCGTCAGCCCTCGTGCATCGGGAAGATGAGGGGGTTGGGAGAGGTGAAGGGCAGGACGCACCATCCACCGGGGCCGTGCGGGGACGTGCCGTCGGGCGAGACGCGGGTGATGGCGGCGTAGAAGCCCGCGAGCGGGTTCATGTCCTCGACGGGGAAGTCTGAGCCGAGCGTGATGCGCGCGCCGTGGTCGATGATGCTCCGGAAGGCATACAGGCCCTTCACGCGCTCCGGGCCCTGCGGAAACGAAATACAGTCAGCGCTCGGAAGCCTAGCATGGGACGAGTGGCGAGACGCGTTACGCACGAGACGGTCCTCGGCGAACCACATGTCGCTGATACTGTGGAGGCGTCGCAGACGTCAGCATGGAACACTAGCGGCTGAAACGGGTGGTGTGATGCGACTGACGCGTGTGTAGGCTGGACGCTCGCGATGACTGCGCGCAATGCACGATCATTAGCTCAAACGGGGTAAGACGAGCGGAGGCGTAGACGCACCTCCAAGATCGCCAAAGCGGGCCATATCTTTCTGCGCGAGAATCTGCGCATGCTCCAGCCGTGGGCGCAGCGCCGTGACATTCGCCTCGGCGAGCGCGGCTTCGAACGCGTCTAGGACGACGCCGTTCGCGCGGTCCCCGATCGCGTGCACGTTCTGGTGCGTTGTTAGCTCGGGGCACGGTGTGTTCGGATCGAAGGGAGAAGGACGTACGACTTGCCAGCCGTCCTTCATGAACTTCGGGATAACTTCGTTCAGCGTCTCGGGTGCGATACGCATGAAGCCACGCGTTTCCGGGTTGTCCGCGTATGGCTCGTAGAGCTACCGATGCAGCGGCGTGCCAAGAGCAGTAAGCGGGGAAGAGTGAGCACAACGTCAGCAGCGTAGACGGGTGGACTGAGGCAGAGGCAGACGATCGCTCGGACTCACCGCAGCTCCGCCGGACCTGAGGGCGCCTGCAAGGAACGAAGGATTTGAGTGCCGGCGCTCCAAGGTAGCTAAAGTGGCAATGGGCTTACCGTCTGCGAATATTTTGACGCTGCGCACGCTGAGGCGGTTGTTCCCCGCGAGGACGATCTTCTCAAACGAGTCGCCCCAGTAGGCGGCCGTCTCGTCGAAATATTTCATGCCGTAGACGCGAATCTGCCGGGCGCGCGCGAGAAGTATTTAGATAGGCGTGAGCGGAAGCGAGCAGGGAGAGCGGCTTACCGGGAGCGTCGTTGATTGGGCTTCCCTGCGTAGAAGTGAGCGCTGAACGGCTGCGAGGTGGGTCTCGAGACCTACCTTCGGAAGAACTCGAGAGAAAGAGGGTTGAAGCCGGCGTCATGTACGGCGGTAAGACCGCGTTCATGTGCGTCCTTGACGGCCGAAGCGAACCGTTTTTGGAGCTGTTTGTATGTCGGCTCGGGGCGGATGACAAGGTCCTGAGCGTTGTCAAGGAAGACGCCTGGACGAAGAAGGGTCAGCTGCAGCCGGGGTGGAACGGGGAGCTTCGCGCACCGGTGGGCTTGCCGAAAGAGTCGCGCACAATGACGCCGCCTTCGACTTCGGTCGGAAGAGGCTCTATTGAGCGTAGGACGGCCTGAGACACCCAGAGCATGTGGCCGTCCTTGCTCTGAAGCACGACAGGGCGGCCGGCCACGATAGGGTCCGCCTCGAGGGCGTTCTGCCGGTGTACATGTTAGTAGGCGTATTTTTCTTTGCAACGGTAGACGCCTACGTAGGTGGGCCACTCTTCGAGCAGCCACTTCGTGTGATCCCAGCCCCAGCCTTCGACATACTTCGTCTTGTCCTCGAAGATTTCTGGGTCTGCCTCAATGTAGGCACGCACGCGCGCGACGGTCTCTAAAAGGATAAGGTTACGGTGTTTACCGAAGAAGTCGAGAAGCAGATATGATGGGACCTACCAGCTACGGTTTTGGTGCCCTCGAGGGGCATTTGCTGTGTAGCACCGTACTCGAGTACGTGCGCATGGGAGTCTGTAGGGAGCCACGAGTGAGCAAGAAGGTCATAGATGTTACACAGGGTGAACCCTACCACTCAAGCCAGGGACCGCAATCTGGCCGGGTTTGAGGAAACGCACGTGGGGCTGGCCCGGGGTGGAGGCATGCCAGTTGGATAAGACGTGATCTGTCGATAGCAGCGGGCGGTTAGCTATTGAGACCGATCATGGCGATGGCAGGCTATCAAAGTCAAGGACGTACCCAATGATCCGACGGTGGTAAACTTGGACCCATGGACGACGAGACACTCGACGCGGGGGTTTTCAGGATCGAGGGTGTATATATGCGCACCATCGCGGGAGCAGAGGGCGTAGGACTCGGAGAGGGCCTCCACGCCGTCGAACCAGGAGTTCGTATAGGCGTAGTATGCGGAGACGGCAATAGAGACCAAAAGAAGAAGGGGCGTGAAAGAGCGCCCCGACGACGTCGAAGTGTGTGCTGCGGAGGGAGCCGGAGAGGCGGGGGAAGGCACGGAAGCGGGCTTCTCTGAGACTGAGCGTTTGCGGAGGGAGGAGTCGTCAGTGGGAGGCATGTCGGGAGCGTCAGAGGGGGAAGGAAGAGAGTTTGGGGGAGCCATGGAGATCTATAAGTGTTGGGCATGAGAAAAACGGGCCGAGGGGTGGTTCTGAGCGGCGGAAGGGAGAGAAGGAGAGGCGCGAGGATCGTTCGGCAAAGGATTAACGAGGGCGCGATCAAAGGAGACGGTCGCATGAGACATTGTGAGCGCTGAGATGAGCGCCTGGCAGGAGTGGCAGGGACGATGATACCAAGAGCGTGGAATCAGTGAGCGCCTAAGACATCAGAAGACGCGCTGAGCGCTGGTGCGGAGTCGTAGAAGGGATAAATTCAGGTTAGACGGGAGGCGCGTGCGACCCAGGCGCAGTACAAGACGGTACACGCGGGAGAAGAAGAGCAAAGAAGAGGCCAAGCGGACTCGGACGTACCTCCACGCGGGCGGCGAAGACAACGGCGGCAATCACTAGACACTACCCGATGCTGAGTGTGCGTGTCGGAGCTAGAGACAGATCGGTAGAGAGAGCGGCGGGAGAGAGGACGTCGAGGCGAGCGGGGACCGGTGTGGAACGATAAGAGACGAACGCGGGAGTGAGCGGGGCGACGCCGTGGACCTACAACTCCATAGGCGCCCATGCACGTGGTGCGTGTGACTGTTTACGTCACAGGCCACGTCGCGTGTCCCGCTCTCCCTCCCAGTCTCAGCCACCGCGGCCGCCCTCGCCCTCGCCCGCCTGTCTCTGCCCGTCCTCGGCCGCACCTGCTCTGTCTACTCGGACTGTTCTTCGTCTCATGCCTCTACACGATGTTCTACGCCAGCGTTTTCAGCCGCTCACCTCCACCGTCACCTCGAACCGCATCTTCCTCTACTCCGTCTTCTCCACCTTTGCCGTAGCAGCCACCATTGCGAACGCATGTCGTGCACACAGCAACTTTTACTCGGTCTCCATCTACCTCGCCAAGAGCAGTCGGTCTGTCCTGGTGCGTTCCCTGTACTCTCTGCGCTACGCGACGCTCACCTGCCGCCAAGATCCTCGCGAACTTTGGCTTCCTCTGCGCCCTCCTCTCCGGCCGCATATTCCAACGCATATTCTTTGGCCCTCTCCAGCCTCGTGAGGTTGAGGTACGTCTCACTCTCCCTTTCCTTCGTCCTCCTCCAACCCCTTTCCCAGCGGTTGTACGACCAAACATGGATGTTCGTCACAGAGTCCCTCCTCGCCTTCACCATCTTCCGAGACGAGTTCGACGTCCCCTTCCTCCTCATGTTCGGCTTCCTCCTCTTCGTCAAATGCTTTCACTGGCTTATGGCAGACCGCGTCGAATCTGTGAGTTACACCTTCCTCGTCTCCTCTCCCCCGCTCACGTCTACCAAGATGGACCAAACGCCCTACCCCGGACCTCCTACCCTCTTCCACGTCCGCATCAACGCCCTCTTCGGTGTCCTCTGGGCCATCGACATCACCATGTTTGCCTTTGCGGTCGAAAGTACGCTCACGAACGGTGTCGGCGGCATGGTCCTGTTCGCGAGCGAGGTCAGTCTTTGTGCAAGCGCTGTGAGAATCCTGCTGAACAGCTCGTTAGTACGCCATTCTACTTGCGAGCGCATTGAACGCCATGCTGCGCTACGCGCTTTCCATTCTCGACCTACGGAGAGCACGCACGCGCGGAGGCGAGAACGCCCCGCCATGGGAGAACAAGAGCATGTACATCTTCTACATTGAACTCCTCACTGGTAAGTCACGCATCCTCTCAGACACGCCCCTCCGCTTACCGTGTGTTCCTGCGCCACGATCAGACTTCCTGAAGCTAGCAACGTACATGACGTTCTTCATGATCATCTTGACCTTCTACGGCCTCCCGCTAAACATCATCCGCGATGTGTTCGTCACCGCGCGCTCGTTCATCACCCGGCTCCGGGCGCTCGTCCGCTACCACAACGCGACGCGCGACATGGACCGGCGCTACCCCGACGCGACAGAAGCCGAGCTCGTGGAGATGTCAGACCGCACATGCATCATCTGTCGCGAGGAGATGCATTCACGCGCTGCCCCCGCACCCGCAGCGGAAGCCGCCGCCGCCAATGGGGATCCCCAGCAACCCCCACAACCGCCCGCTGATGGCCCGAACATGACGCCCAAGAAGCTCCCGTGCGGGCACATCTTCCACTTCCAGTGCCTCCGCTCCTGGCTCGAGCGCCAGCAGAGCTGCCCCACCTGGTTAGTCGCCCTGCGCTTCGCACAGATCCATGTGCTCCCCCAGGATCTCACTCACGCCCCCAACTTCTTCCCCCCGCAGCCGCCGCACCGTCCTCGACAACAACACGCCACAGAACGCCGCGCAGGCGCCCGGCCAAGCAGCGCGCCAGCAGGGTGCAGCGCGTCCGCGGCCTGGAGCTGCCCCCGTCCCTGGCGTCGCTCCAGGAGGCGCCGTAGCGGGCAACGGACCCCTCGGATGGGTCGGCCGCTTCCTCGGGCTGCCGCAGGCACCTGCGCTGAACGCCCAGTTCCCAGGCGCACCAGGACAAGCGCAGGCACCGTTCCCTCAGGGCCCTCCACAGCAGCAGCAGCCCGGATTCCCTCCGCCGCCGCCCGGATGGTGGGGTCAGGCGCCAGGCCAGTTCGCACCACCACAACAACCACAGCGGCAGCCGGACGCAAACGCCTTCGCCGACTACATGCAACGGTTCCCGCACGACGCAGGCTTTGGCCCCCAGCGTGTTCCGGGCAACGTGGGCTTCGATGGCCAGCCGTTTCCGCCCCCACAGTACATCCCCATGCAGCAGCCTCCTGCGTTTGACGGGTTCTGGGGACCTCAGAACGTCTGGCAGCCGTGGGGCAACCCGCGCGTGTTCGGACAGCAGCCACCCGTCCCAGCGCAACCGCAACCTGGACAACAGCACGAACAGGAGGCAGCACCCGCGCAAGTGCCCAGACCGCCATCGGTCGCGGCGCCTACTGGGGAAGCGGCGATCCCTCAGGGCGAAGGGTCGCAGGCGCCCACACCCACGCCCACGACCACCGCGTATTTACCGCCCTCGTTCACGTCAGAGACGAACACGAGCGCAGTAAACGCAGGAAACATGGACGCGCGCCGCGCTGCTGCCTTGGCGGCTTTCCGGCGCCTTAACCCCAACGCGGCTCAGGCTGCAGAAGCACTTCCAGCGCCCACCCAGACTACCGAGCCAGGGTCGAGTGCACTTCCTGCGGAGGTCGCAGTTGCTTCGTCTTCGTCTTCGACCTCGACCGCCTCGTCCACACCAGCCGTCGCCGACCCGTCCGCGCCTGCACCCACACCCACCGTCCCTGCCGCCGACTCCGCACCAGGCCAGCCACAGCCCACGCCAACGACTCAGGCCCCCGGGCACCCGACGCTACCCTCTCTCATCCCGCTGTACGACACGAGCCTCGCCCCACCGCCACGTATCCCCGGGGCCCCGCCCTACTCCGCGCCCTACACCTACACCCACCCCGCCTACACCCACTTCTACCGCGGCCCCGCTTTGCACCCCTCCGCCCCGCGCCCCTCCGCCTCCTCTCGCCCGTCTACACAAACGCAAAGCCAGACCAGCAGCATCCCGCGCTCGGCGCGCGCCGGGCCGGGCGGGTCGCGCACGCCGCTGGGGCAGCTGCCGCCGACGCTGACGGAGGACCAGCTCGCGCGGCTCGACCGGCTCACGCGCGAGGCGATCGACGAGCGGCTGCGCGTGCTCGAGGGCGTGTCGGGCGCGGTGTATCGGTGCATGGAGGAGCTGACGCGGGTCAGGAGCGTGTTGCCGATGCCGGGGCGGAGGGCGGGGCAGCAGGCACAGGGGTCGTCGAGTGCGAGCGCGCCGGCACCGACGCCTACAGTCGATGCAGGTTCGTCGAGTGCGCCGTCTCAGGCTGACGCGGCGCAGACGAAGGATGATGTACGCGAGGAGTCTTCGGAGGGCGCGACGCCAAGCGAGGATGGTTCTATGCAGTCGGAAGCAGGCGAGGCGAACGGTACAGCACTGGACGCGAGTGCACGCGAGGCCGCAGAGTAGCACGGTTCGTAGTAAGTCTTGACGGCTGTGTAATTATCGTACAAGGGCACTATGTACACTACCATCTTGCTTGCGCACCCTCGCTGGATCGAGCACATTCATCACCACTCGACGAAGTGCCGTGCTTCTTGCAGAAGAGGTCTACTGGTGACAACGGTGGGTTCTAAGTGGGGGGGCTGAGGACAGTCTCAGAACTTAACCCAGTAGCTATTAACAGATCGAACCGCAGGCGCACTCGCATCGTTCGTAGCATTGAGCACTACTCCCAAAAGACGTCAATGGAATGTTATTTACTCGTTCCGTAACTGACATCGGTACAATAAGCTATTTTAGATATGCCGTCGTCGTCGTGCGAATGAGCCGAGAATGTGGTACAGACAACAACATTGACATCCCCCAGGAATCCTCGTCCTCGAGACAGAGAGTGCGAGTGGGCTGTGCGGGCGTGCGGTGAGGGAGTGTGGGAGAAGTGAAGCAGGCTGCTGCAGATCGTACTTGACTACGAACGCGGTGCCTCAATGGCGTCGTCCGGTTGCATGTCGTCGTCTTGAGTATGTGCGTCATGCACGTCTCCCGCACGGTCTTGACGAAGACGACAGCGTGAGGATCAGCTGCGACAGAGGGACGCGTGACCGGACTCGGAATGGGCGGCGTGGCGTGTCTGCGCTTCCGCCGTTCGCGGGCTTCCTCCTGGGTCGTGTAACAACGCCTTCGGTTGTCTTCTTGTTCGACCGGCGTCGCGCGTAGAGCTCGGCGACCATGACGTTGTCCGAGCTTGGCGATAGCAGCTGCCTGTGGATCCCGTAGTCCTGCAGTCCAGCTGTGTAACGTGCAGGATCGCCTGCCGTTTGCCAGTGCTCCGCTTCGCTATCGATGTCGCTGAAAGGCCTTCATTGTGCTCCTTCACGATCGCGGCGCGCACGGAGAGCGGTGTCCATGTCGTCCTCGGCGATCGCAGCATGACCTCTGCGCCGTTTCCGTAGATAGGATGGGGAATCAGTGTGGATGATGCGAGCTCGTCCGATAAGTGGGCCGCATCGAAGTCGGCGGGCGGCTCATGGCTAAGCGACCTGGAAGGATGACTGGCGGCAAGTCGCGCCCGCGGGAGCAAGAACGGGGGTACGAAGGTAGTCACGCGCCAAATCCGATCTTAGAGGCTGACTGACTACATAGAGAACATCGTCATGAGTATCACGAATAGGAAGGCTACGAAGCGGCACTAAGGATACTTACGGGATGCAAATCGTTCGCTGCTCGGATAGACGTGATCTCGCGGATGGTTGCAGGATCACCACGGGTTCGGTAGAGAGATAGATAGTGTTGGATATTGAGACGTGGAAGGCGCCGGAAGACCGGCTTGAGAGGCTCGTCTGTCAGACGCGAAGGTCGAGAGGGGTGTGGTTGGGGCGGTCGAGTCCCCATCGTATGCTTGAGTGTCTTGCTATCAGGCAAAGTAGTTGAGGAAGGAGGAACGGGTGATGGTGCCGCTCGGGCTGCTGCTGGAGTGGTATTTATACCCTTGCGAGGCGCTTGGTTCATTGTTGAAATCTAAAACATTCGCGGACAATAGCGGGCGGAACTTCACTCGTCAAAAGAATGCCACCCTGGCAAATGTACGGGCTCAGGAGCCGCCATCGTACATCGATGGAGTACTCCCTCCACGCAGCCAAAGACTCGGCTGCATTCGCCATTGGCATTGATCCGTCCCAGGACCGGAGAACCTCGACACAAAAAGCGGCACGAATTATGTCGATGAAACCGGAGTTCGACCCGGATTACAGTGCCGCCAATGTCGCAAGTCCCGCATCGTCGCTGATCAGTATCGTCACAGCTGTAGGCTTCGCTCAACTTGTACAAATAAGTGCGCCCATGGACAAGTGCGTCGGGTGTCAACGAGCCAAAAGCTCCGGATGAGAATGAGACAACAATAGCGGCCGAAAGCTTACCTCGACGCCATCGTTGACATGATGATGCTCGAGCTTGATATCGGGGACATTGTACGCCGTCTTTTCATGGAAGCGACGTCGACATTATGCCCCGGAAGACGGCCAGGATCAGGAGTATGCGCCACCAGACTGTCGTGCTTCGAAATCGAAAGCAAAAATCAGGGTGGAGGGAGGGGGGACAATGAGCCCGTCATTCTGTGGCGCCCATGATACATGGGCGCCGCGCCATGCTCTGGAGAAGCCACACACAATGGCCGCGTACGCACAATGGCATCCGAGCTGCGACTGCGCCGGCAGCCGAGCCGCAACTGAGCGCATCCACTGTAAAAGAGGGTGTCAGTGGCACGGTCGGCTCACCAACCCCACAACCCACTCACCACTCTCTGCCAACACTGCACTGCCCATTCGACTCTTCAGCGGAGGCTATGCCGCCCGACCTCAAGGCCCCTCTACCGGGAGGGCACTCGTACCTCGCTCGTCTGACAGACAAACCTCTTATCAACCTCTTATCAACCTCTTATCGAGGTCACCCCTGGACGTCTACTAGAGCGGCGTATCAGCTCATGCACGGGAGGCAGAGTGAATATAGGCGCAAGCGGCGCCTCAGTATGCGCACCTGCTGCATCCGGGAACCCTCGGACGGCGCCGTCTTAGCGTCATGCACTCATGCCCGCCATGCGAAGGAGGACGACAGCCCCGCTCTTCACCGTGGATCACCCATGCGTATCGGCGTATATCGAGTACCCAACGGCGCCCATGCTCCAGGCAAAGAGACACTCGCACCGTCATCACTAGTCAAGCGAGAGCGGGGACGACCGGCTCTCCTGAGCGAAGTGGAAAGTCCCTTTGACGAGCGTGAGTGATGACATCACGGCCTATTCATCGCGAGCGTGCTGACCTTGTTTTCGCCCTCGTCAGTTCCCATGGGCCCTCCTGTGCGTGCGTGGACGGCTACCAGGTCATCCCTGACATGAAGGTTCGGGGATGGCGTACGAGGCGTTCGCATGAATTCAACACGGTATCATAAACTATGCCGAGCTCAACGTGTAAGCGCAAATCCTTGGATCCGACAGTAGTCAAAAACCTGGACTCACGCTGACCCCGACTCAGGTTATGTACCGCTCGCGCAGATCATCCGCGCACGACTGCGGCAACCGCCGTTCGCCCTGCGCCAAGGATGTTCGTGCTCGAGGGCATATCCACACCTGCGCATGTGCACGCTCGGCGTGTGCGCGCTCATCGCGTCTCCAAATCCCGTTGAAGGGGAGCCCCATACCTCGCCGTTCCGGCTCGGAGACAACCTACATTAACCCGTACCTGTCGTGCACCTACATCGACGGAATGGACCCCTACACATAATGTCGATGGCTCCAAGACACCCCGGCGAGCTGAAGAAGTCATGGCCACGAGAAACCCGAAAGCGGGAGGGGTCAGTACAATATCGAACTCGCACACCGTGCCAGGGCCCAGGACAGGTATACCGCATGCTGCACGAGACGCAGTACACCTCGCCTCATTGCAAACCAGCCCCCTATAATAGTCGTAGTTCAGTTGCCATAAAATTGCACCTTACTTCCTTGCTATGTTGGGTGTGTCGCTAGGGCAGGTATTGGGTTAGAGGAAGAGGCGAAGGCTAAGGCTTGTTTGAGATTGTGAGCACGAGATAACAAGTGTTCAAAGTCCGATGATCAGCTACTAGGAGGGCGCTTGCCTGGCATTGAATATCGCACGGCTGCAAGCCCGCGATCCTTCAAATTCTCTGCTCCTCCAACACAGCATGCCATGACCCATCTGCTCTCACCCGCCCTCCGCCCCTCTCTAGCTCGCGCCTTCACCATTCTCGCGCTCGAGTTCTCCGCAGACGACACCTATGCAGCCGTCGTCACCTCTGACCTTGCAGTCCCCTCGAACATCGCCATCAACCGGCAAGCCTTACAAGTCTCTGCGCTCACACCCTCGCGTGACGGCACTCATTCCACTGCAATGCCTGGAAGTGTATGGCAGGAACCACTCGCTTGTCGCGTTACATGCGTACCAGCGCAACATAGCAAGTCTCTGGCTCTCCGCGCCGTGCGAGTGCTGACCGCGGCCACCCCCAAAGGCTGATATATTTGTGAACCACGTAGACGGGTCCGCGATCAAACGTTCACACATAGGTTTGTTACGTCGCAGTTCATCGTCCAAGCGCTGACATTCCCAGGTAAATATCCCGGGGTGTCTGAGGGTGTTCAGTAACACTGCGCGTTCGCTCTCCGCCGCGCTTTACAAATATGTGCACGCGCTCATGAGTCTCCTCTCCCGCTCCCTGGTATGTAGGGACAGCACGCAAACCCAGGATAACAGCAACAAGCACTGCACGGAGTGACCCGGCTTCTTCGGCGACACTCTGGTATCCTTGACTAACTTCATCTCTCTCGTATATGCTTGATCCCGGTTCTAACCGAACACACTCATAGAGATTTTGCCGTTCGCGACAACACTTGATCGCTCACTCCGAAAATGGCAGCTCCCGCAGCCTAACCAGGGATGGACATGCGTCGCCTTCGCAAGTATGTCTTCTTCTTATTGCTCGCATATCCGACCAATGATCATTCTGCTTCGCTCAAGTCTGACGCCTCCCGTCGCAGTCCCTGTCACGAAAGCTCACTCTTCGCAAGTGTGTGCGCGCCTGCTTATTCTGCTGTGCGCACTGCGCCTGCTCCGCTCTCGTTCACACACAACTTCTAACCATCTCGATCGGGCTTGCCGTCTACGCTCTGCTCTTGCGCTCACCAACTCGCTCCATGGAGTATGTTCCCTCCCTTCCCCGATCGAAAGCGATACACTTAGATTCCTGGCCCTCCCCACCAGGTCCTCTGGTGAACACTCTTCGGGTTAGTAGAGCAGGCTTAGAGGCGCTCTGGATATAGTCGCGCTCTCCAAGTGCCCACACGAGCAGCTCTTCCCAGTCAGTTCATGGATGTAAACTCGGTGCACTGTTTAGATCCATATAATCTGTGTCGTAGTGTTTCTCTCTGTGGTCTGGAAAAACCCCTGATGTGACCGACGTCTGGGATAGCTTGTATCGACGTACCGCCGTACTAGTTAGTCTTCATGTACGAACGCGCGCTACGTATCGCCTCTGAGTAGGGTCGTATGCCAAGATCCACTCGCAGCCCCCTGCAGTGCACGTTCCGAGATGTGTAAGGATCGCCACTTGCAAGAGCTACAAATCACTGCGAAGGACTGAAACTGGACTATTGGTATATTGTACTAAGGTAGACGACTAGTACGGTGCGAAGATATCGATATGGGATCATACGCCGGTTATAGTACGCTAGGGAAGAATATGCAACACAGTACACTAAGAGAGTTGAACATCTGGCCAACCACGAGAACATAGAAATAATAATACCAAGATGTCATGCAAAGTCATATTCAAACGTGACGCCAGCGGAGCGATAGCTCAGGCAGCACGGCTCAGGTTGACGAACAGGCTCGCGTCCTCGAAGAACACGTCCTCGTTGAGCATGCTCTCCTGCGACGATGACGGTACTGGCTCGCCGCGATACACCCGCCGCCCGCTCGCCCCGCCCGCAGACGAGGACGAGCCGGTGACGCGACGCGGCTTCACGGTCGCAGGGTCCCGGGGACGCGTTTGAGGCCTCTTGCCAACGGGCGTGGCGGAACTAGCAGACGGCACGGCGGGCACCGCCCACGGTTCTTCGACATCCATCCCGACATCGGTGTCTTCTGCAGCGGCAGAGGAAGCCAGCGAGGCCTGGGAAGATGCAGCCCTCCTCTGGCTGTAGAACGACGGTCGGTGGTTGAACGGGGGCATGTTCCACCACTCGCGCTCGGGGTTGCCAGCGTCGAGCCCGCCGTCGGCCGCTTCACCGTCAGAGTCGCTTGAGATGCTGATGACCTCCGCGTCGAGGGCAGCATTCCGGCGCGGCGCCGCAGAGACCGAGCGCGAGGACGACCGGGTAGGTGCGGGAGACGAGGACGGCGGCGGGCCGGGCACTGGCGACGAGCGCGGGTTGTACGCCGGCGAGGACGACCGTGCGGACGGAGCGCTGCTTTGCCACGGCAGGTCGGGTTCCTCGGAAGAGTCGCGCATGGTGTACAGCGCATCGTCGAGATCTACCCTGCTGCGCTTCACGGGGCTGCTCGAGACGGGCGCACGCGACTTCCGTTTTGTACCGGCGGCGGCGGCCTGATAGTCGCCATAAAAGTTCCAGTCGTCGAGCTGAGCTAAAAGCCCTCTTCCCCGCGAGTGCCCCGCGCTGGCCGCTACGGCAGCCGGCTCCTCGTTTAATAGCTCTGGCGCAGCACGCTCCTTCCCTTTACGAGTGCCGGCGTTTGTAGGGGTTTCGATTTGCATGACCGTCCCTTGCGCTCTCGCTGTAGAGGCAGAAGGTGTCATACTGCCAACAGATGAGAGCCCAGTCGCTGCAGAAGGTCTGTCGATAGCGGAGTGCACGCCAGCAACAGAAGAAATTGCGGCGGCAGCAGCAGCGGGGGCACGTCGAGCCCTCGGCTTCGCAGCGTGCACCGGAGCCTCCTCATACTCGCGATAGGTAGCCCCTCCCTCAAGCTCGACCGCATCATAGTCCACCTCCGTCGGAAGGTCGTCGCGCGCATCCGTGTCAACAATAAGAGCATCCGGGTCGTCCGTCTCCGGCCAGGTGAACACGAAGCCGCAGTTGCGCAAGGGCAGCGAAGACAGTGCAAAAACATCCACTGGCGCGGCAGGGGGCGCGAAGCTTGCGTTCGGGTTCGCGCGGAGAATCTCCTTCTCGAGGGCGGTGGGGCGCGCGGGGGCTTTGCCCTTGCCCTTTGTGGCCCGGGCCCGGGCGGGGATAGGTGCAGGTGCAGCGCCACCTGCGTCTTGGGCAGCGACGGGAGCGGGAGCGGGAATGGCGGCAGAAACAGCAGCAGGAATGACGGCTGGAATGGCAGTAGGGATGGCGACAGGAGCTGGAACGGCGGCATGCGCGCGAGCAGGAGCGGGAACAGCAGCCGCTGCAGGAACGGCAGTAGGAGCACCAGCGGCTGCGATCGCACGCTTCTTAGGAGCCCTCTTCGCAGCCTGCCTCTCTTCATACTCGGCGACGAGCGCGGGGTGGACGTGCCGCATGATCGACGCCGGGACCCACATGCGGATGTTCGCCTCCGGGTCCTTCTTCTTCTTCGCTGCGCCCGGTGCCGCCGGCTCGTCGTCTTCGCTTGCACCGTCGATCTCTGGGTCCGGTTCTGGTTGTGCTTGTGCTTGCGGCTGTAGCTGTGGAGGGGGTGGTGGATCCTCGGACTCGGACTCGGTGTCCTCGTACCGCTTGCTACGACGCCCGGGGTTCATGTTCGGCACCCAGTCCTTCCCTCTCCCTCTCCCCGCACCCCTGCCCCTGCCCCTCCCCATACCTCTGCCTCTGCCTCTTCCTCGAGACCCACTCGCCCCCGCCACGGGCTGTTCGTTCCTCCCCTTGATCCCAAGCTCAGTAATTATGGCCAGCTGCTTCACACAAATTTCAACGCGATACTCCAACAACCTATCCGTCGACACATGCTGCCGCGTGCCATGTATCGCCACCACGAGCGGGTGCTCCTCGCGCACAGGCGCGCGCCGCAGCAGCGCCTCGTCCTCGTCGACCTGCGCCTGGGGCTGGGGCTCAGGCTCGGGCGTGCCGCGCCGCACGAACGCGCCGGCGATGCTGCGCATCTGCACATCCTTGGGCGGCGCCTTCTTCGCCTTCGGGGGCGCCGCGCACATGTTGACGAGCGCGGCGGGCGTGCCGACGGCCTGTTCTACGGAGGGCTGCCACCCGGCGCGCACCCTTGCTTCCCCAGGGAGCATCCCAGCCGCGACACGCCGGTCCGTCTCGCGCTTGTCCGCGATGAGCGCCGCCCGGCGGAGTGCGGTAAACACGACACCTTCGTAGACGAGGCTCGTGAAGCGGTACAGAATCTTCGCGCGGTAGCCCCACTCTGTAAAATGCTGCTCGCAGAACCCGGCGAGCGCAGGCACGTCGATCGCGACGCGGTCCGCGGGCGGGCCGCCCCCATGGGCGAACAGCGCGGGGCGGACGTACTTCGCGAGCGTGTCCATACTCGGAAACGTCGCGGGGATCGTCGTGGACGGCCGGCGGGTGGCCATGAGCCCGCTCGCGTTCGTCTGCACCTCGAGCGTCATGTCCGCGCGCCACCCGGGGAGCCAGGCGTGGAATTGGTCGGCGGAGAGCGTGGTGTAGGCGTGGAGAAGCTGGTCGCCGTACCCCAGGCGCGCGAGCGCGTGCCCGACGCCGGTGCCCACGCCAAACACGCCCTGCCGGTGAACGGTGAGCGCGAGACGCAGAGGGGCGGAGGACGGGGACGCACCGAGTCGTAGTCGCCGCCCGAGAGCAGCGCGGTGAGGATGAGGCCGGCGCGCGTGAGGCGGACCTCGGGGTGGTCCCGGAAGGCCTGGGCGGTGTAGACGGTGGCGTGCTGGTCGCATGGCTTGCCGTTGAGGTTGAGCGCGGGGTGCGCCTTGTTCCCGGTCAGGTTCAGGCTCACGCTGTAGGCGGACGGGTGAGTGAGATCAGCGAGAGAAAAAGATGGGCGCACTTTTTGAGGAGCATACGCGCGCCGAAGAGAAAGGTGTCGGCGTCGTCGGTGAGGACGGCGTCGATGTGGCCCAGGGCGCTGAGGCGGCCGAGCTCGGCCTCAGCCTCGCCTTTCGCCTGCAGCGCGTGAGACGGGAAGCGCGTGCGAGCGGACTAAGAACGCACCTCTCGCCAGTCCATGCCGAAAATGTCAATCAGCTTCTGGAAGTTCGGGGCGAGGTTGTGGGTGCCGCTCTTGCTCATGCGGGAGCCGCGCTTCTCCTGCGGGCGGGAGCGGCCGTCGAAGATGAAGAGGATGGAAAAAGGGAACCTGGAGAGCCTGCAGAGGCGGTAGAAGAGGGTGCAGAGCTCGGGGGAGTCGCCGCGGTAGTCGTGCTTGCCGCCCGCGCTGTGGAGGGCATGGCGGAGCCAGATGCCGACGTCGATGCCGAGGCGGAAGGAGCGGGTGCCGTGGGCGTTCTTGTCGAAGCCGTCGACGACGGCGAGCTGTGCGAGGGCGCGCGACTCGCCGGCTTTGTTGAGGATCTACGCAGTGGCTCAGCCAAGGTGAGCGCGGAGAAGCAAGGAGTGGCGTACATCCCACAGCTTCGGGACGCCCATCGGAGAAGAGCTGGCTTAGGCGGGTTGGGTGCGGGTGAGGCCAGTCGCGGAGAGTCGCTATGAGGGGCACGGCGGGCGAGAAAAAAGCGAGAGAGAGAGGCGCATGGCCCCGGTTTGCAAACAGGCGAGAGCAGTTGCAACTGCGAAGAGGCCGCGCGCAACTCCTGGGCCATCCCCCTTGCCTTTTCTGGCAACTATCGCGAGTAGGCACGCGTGTACCGGCAATGGTAGGTGGTCTGAGGCATCGCGAACGAGAGACGCGCTCGGGGTGTGTAGTGTGTAGTGTGCTGTGAACATTCGGGCATTCCAAGCTGGACTCAGAGGTGCTTCATAACGCTTCGCAGCTCCGTTATCGGCGTTGACGCAGCCGACTTCGAGCTTCAGCTTCAACGTCCAGCCAATTGGTATATAACACTCTCCTTCGGACTATCGCGGGCCAAGACTCCGCACTGAGCCTAAGCATTAGTAGCCTATCTTATCGATACCGCCACACTGGGCGTCCTTGCAGTCTACATCCGTCGAAAACGTTATCCGTCAAGTATCTAGCGTCCGCCGAGACTGGAGAGTTCTCTTGTATAAGCAAGCGTTTCATATGCAGTAGTGTACGGATGCCATTGTTATGCTACACCTCACGGTCAGGCTCTAAGCTAGTTTCCGACGCGGACGGCCCCTCCAGCTCCTCCAAGCTCCATTTTGGTCGGGACTCAATCGAGTAGTCGTCCGTATCCCCGCTCAGGAACCGCTCCATCGACGCCCACGCAATCATCACGGCGTTATCTGCGAAAGTGTTGTCAGACGAGGCGTTCAGAACCACTTAAGGAGAGCTTACCTGTACAGAGCGACGGCGGGGGAAAGTCCAGTGGGATCCGCTCGTCCGGACTCTCCGTATCCAGACACACCCGCAACCTGCACAGAAATACCGTCAGTACCGCACCCCACTCAAACCTCGCACAACGCACCTCTCGCGCAGATACTGATTACTCGCAACGCCCCCGCTCACCACCAACGCCCGCACACGCACATCCTGCCGCCGGCACAGCCGCATCCCCAGCACAAGCTTCTCCTCCAGCTGCGCGACCGCCGCCTTCTGAAAACTCCGCGCCAGGCCCAGCCGCGCGCGCTCGTCCAGCGCGCCGCGCCGCGTGTCAAGAAACCGCTCGACCGTCGAGTGCAGCCCCGTGTACGAGAACGCGAGCCGGCCGCGCATCGGCCGCGGCATCCTGACCTCCGGCACGTCCGCGTCGTCCCCAGCGCCAAGCGCAGAGGCGCAGTACCGCTCGAGCGCGGCGCCGGCAGCGGTGCCGGCGAAGGGGACCGCGAGGAGGCGCGCGACCTTGTCGTATGCGTTCCCGATGCTCTCGTCGAGGGACGTCGCGAGGATGCGGAAGGACGTGCGGGAGGACGCGAGGAGGAGCAGCGTGTGTCCGCCCGAGACGAGGAGGGTGAGGAACGGGAACTGGGGGCGCTCGGCGGGTGGGGAGGTGAGGAGCGGGGTTAGGGCGTGGGCTTGCTGTGCGCGGGTTAGCGGGTGTGGGTGGGGGTGGGGGAGAGGGTGGGCGTACCATGTGGTGCACGCCGACGAGGGGCTTGTTGAGTGCGGCGGCGAGGGAGCGCGCGGCGTTACCGCATACGCTCAGGCAGCCCGGGATGCCTGCGAGACGTCAGAACACGCGTGCTCCTAGATGGTGACGACATACCAGGTCCCAGCGTGAACGCGATCCCGTCTACCTCATTGACGGACATGTTAACTTCTCGCAGCGCCCTCTGGATAGCTCCTGGCTAGGTCACGACAGTCAGCACTCGCACGGCGCATCGAGGCGGAGACTTGCCATATTGCGCTGGTGCGCGCGTATCGCGACAAACGGGTGGATCCCGCCATACTCCTCCAGGCTTCGCGAGACATGAGCCGCGCGCGTGTGCGGGGGCGGGCCGGGACTCACAAGGCTTGCTGGCTGACGACGACGTTCGAGCGGACGGTGCGGTCGGAGGAGACGACGGCGGCGCAGGTGTCGTCTGCGGAGGACTCGAGCGCGAGGACGGTGAAGGTGCGGGCGTGCGCGGGGCGGAAGGCGCGAGCTAGAGAGGGGCGGAGGGCAGGAGAGAGCAGACGGGCGGCGGCATGCTGCATCGGAGGAGCAAAGAAGGATCGCGGGCTCATGTAGTTGTGCAATGCGGCGTAGGTAAAGTGTAAGCGACTGGGCTTATCGGACTTTGAACGTTTGTTATCTCCCGTTCACGATCTCAAGACGGCGTTTACCTTCGTCTCTTAATGCCATACTCATACAACCAAGATGTCAAGAAAGTGAGATCCAATTCTAAGGCAACTACTTTCGTACGAACTACAGTGAGCTGAGCGCTGATGGAGTGACACGATTCGCGTCCAGCTCGGTGTATGTGGAGTCTCTGGTATAGACGTTCAAGGCCCTGGAGGATCGGGGACCTCCGAGGGGTCCTGTTACCCACCCCTTCGAGGGTACAAGAGGCAACATCCCGGCCTCCCCCTACACCTGGGCTCGCGCCAGCACCCTGCGTATGATCCGAACGTAGCGCGTGACCGAGAAGCCTATTGCGCGGGCATGAAATGGCCACGGGCCATGTTCCACGCCGGTGTCATGGTGCACAATTCCGATCTCGTCCTCCGCCTCGGGAGTCTGCGACCGAAGTTGCACCCATATTATGGCTGCTGTACCGCCATAACACGAGGTTAGCCAACGCTCACATTCGCCCACACAGCATGCTATAGCAGACTTACCCACCGGCGGAGGCACATGCTCGCCTCGCCCGTCACCAGGTCGCATCGACTCGCGTACCTTAACTTGGTCTCCTTCGCACCAAGTTTTCTCCTGCCTACGTGGCACGGCACCGTGTGGTGGTACACGCCAGACCACCGGCCATCGACGCACGCTGCAAGTCAACCCCCTCGTCAACATCGAACTCCGCTAACACGTACAGCAGAGACACACTCACACACATCCGCATCGCGTCGTCGTGCACCCAGCTGCTCATGGAGACTCAGAATGTTCCTCCTGTGAGCCGGCCTGGAGGGGCGATGACCCGGCATGTCGCGGTTCGTTCATGGTCACAGCCACTCCAAGGCGTAACAGCTGCCGGTCCACGCGTGCGAAGCCGCGTGGCTTTTGCGAGGTAGATGCTGCTGCTGCATGCCTAGCGGAAGGGTAATGAAGTTTGAGAGGTTTGTCTGTCAGACGAGTGGGTTGTGTATAGGCTCGTTGGGGCGGATTGTCGGGCGGCATGTTTGCCGATGGGTCGACTTCGATCATGAGTTGCTACACGAGAGGCGGGGGTGCGGCGAGTGAGTAGATGGAGAGTGGGGAGCCAAAGAGTGCGCTGACGGCCCTTCTTATAGTGCCGGGAGGTTATCGCATTGTGTGCGGTACATTTCGCGCGATGCGTCTCTATGCGAGCTCGCTCTTTTGCGCTGCATCTTCGGCCCATTGCTCCGCCCCGCAGCACACTTGCGGACGTCTATCTCGCCCTCACAAAGCCTAGAACATCGCGATCGCTTGTTCCGCGCCACGTCAAGCACGTAGATCGGGATCCAATTCGACCTCGACTGCAGAAAACCCCATGCCGTAGAGGGCTTTGGTCTCCGAGCGATTTTAGTGCTTGGCTCCGCCGTCCCTTCCTTTCAGCAGTTTAATGTTATTATGGTACGCCCCCTTTGTTTTCCGCGTCGACACCACTGACCTCATCACACTTACTTAGGGTTAAGGAGTGAAGATGCAATGAGACGGTGACGGTGTCGCCTGTTTAGATCCGGGTCACTAGGTACCTCGTTCAGATTGGATTGAAGCGAGGGGCCGCATCTTACTTCTTCCTCCAACGCACAAGCCCCACTGCTTCATTGGGGGTGAGATTGGTCCGTTCTTTCCTTCATGGTCGCGCCGTCACGGGGGCACGCCACCCGACACTATTGTCTCCAACACTGTCTCCAACACCCGGCCGTCGAGACGTCTGCTGGTCCCTACGTCGGTTCTAGTCGATACAGGCGCACTGGCACGCGTTCAAGCACCGTTCAAGCTCTCTCAGTCCGACCACGCTCTCCTAGTAAGCGCTCTTTCATGGATCTTGGAAAGTGGCCGCTGACAGCCGATCACGGTCTTTTCTCAGGACCCCACATAACGCTTTGCTGCGTCTACGCCGCTGTCGCCGATTGACACTACAATGCGCAGGTCATTGCGCATGCATCCTGCGCCCTTCAGCAGTCAAAGGGGCATCCATTCCTCCGCCCGTCTCGCCGGTGTCGATAACCGACGCGTCAGCCCCTTGTTGCCCAAGCGTCCCTTTCGCAAACATATAAATACCCCCACGACTGCGAGCAGAGAAGTTATCATCCCACCCCCACATCCCCTCGATCACCTCACACTCCCGACTTCAACAATCACTCTATCGACATGGGGACTCGACCGCCCCTACGACGCCTCTCACGACACGCTCGTCGGACAGATAAACCTCTCAAACAATGTTACTCCAATCTACCAGCCAGAAAGGTCTGTACCCTTGTCATATTCACAAAATGTCGACCGCCCGACGGTCACGAAATGCACAACATGCCCCCCTGGGGACCAATGCATTTCAGGGCATCCCAAGCGCCCCACCAAAATGTCCGCGTCGCTCATAACCGTAGCAGGCTCATGCCACGGACGACTATCATTGGACCTAGCGCCGTGCGCGCGGGGCCAGCGGTCGCGGGAGTTGAGCACGTACGTCCCCATCATTGATCCTCAGTCTCCTCCAACATGTTAGTCTGACAGCGTATCTTCTGCGGTACAGGGCTGCCGGGCATCGTGATTAGGAATATGAGCCGGATCGCCGACCAATACGTCCCCGAGTTGCAATGGCTCGGACAAGCCCCTGCAGACTTGACCAGGTAAGTCGTCCGTCACCGCACTGTCTATCCTTGTCACGCTTGCTTACTGCTATTGTGCAGCCTTGCCGCGCACGCATCACCTCAGGACAGTCGTGTAAGTTTTCCACAGCGCGCTCTGCCCGCTTGAAGCGCTGACACTCTCCTGCTACAGAACCGGCGGAGCGACGGTGGGGATGAACTGCAGCGGGGTCTTGATCATCCAGCTCCGCTTCCGCGTCCACCAAATCCGAACGATGTCCGAAAGAAGGCGCGATACCCAGCATCATACCCGCAGTACCGTGATCGATGATGCACACGGGTGAGTATTCTGCGGCTCCACGTATGCGGACAGCGCGACTGATGCCGAGCAGTCGACCTTATCCACCACACGAACACAGTCTTCGAGGATACTGCGTGCCGGTACTCGGGTCTCCTGCGACCTGCCGCTTAGCATCCAACACATCCCATTCCACACCTCCCGACGTCATTACCTATCCTATGCGCCCATGCATGCGACGGCTTCGCCGCCCGCTGAATACGCGCCCACTGCACCACGTCACCTTCACGGGACAGAGCTCAGTTACACCTATTCGTGAACCCGGTAGTACGCCGGGGCGTCTGCTACTAGGTCAGAGTCTCCTGCGTAGCATCCAACGCGCCAGAACTGGCGGACGACGACGCACCGGATGACGTTCAACCCATCGCCCAAGTCTGCCACCATACACGAGGAGAGAACACTGGGATCATCCGAGACAAGAAATCCGTCTGTCGGATTTTGGTATATCCTCCAGCAGCCGCGGGGGCGGTCGGCAGTGGGTTCACCTTTGAGTACGTCTTTTCTCCCGCCTGCGCAGTGTGCTCCCTGTGCTGATCAGCAACCTCTTTCGCTCAGAGCAAGCGACACGATGGAGATCACAGGAAGGCAAGAACCTGTCCCAGGAAGGGGGTCGAGTTCCCACCGCCATAAAATTGCGGATTTGTAGCACGACCGTAAACATTTCATTGAATGATCTTTATTCGACCATTATGCTTGTGTTACGTGCTCAAATTGTCTTGAGATCGTCCACCGTTGGCAAAGGTGAGTAGAACGTTACATACCCAAAACGGGCAATGTCGATCCGGTCTCCTGGGAGAGTGCGTTGTGTCGGCGCCTGACCGACTTTCCAAGTTGGATTCTATTTACCGCGCGCGACGTCAACCCACACACTCCGGGACTTAGAACTTTTTCGGTCCCCTAGAAATGGTTACAGAACGGGATAGTAGAAGTAGATTTTCTCTGAACAATTCTATAGACGGTAAAAATGTATCGAAATAGGGATATATAATGTTGACCAAAACTGCCGTTTTCGTGCTCATTTTAGGCGACTATAGAACTGACTTTTCAGAGTGCCATAGATTATTGTCAAATCTGCCAAATTTAGTGGGACAGGACAAAAGACAAAATATACGTCATTATCGGGAGACACTAAAATCAATGTCCGTGACTCTCGGAAATGCTATTTCTCGGTTCCGTTCTGTGTCCCGCCTT
>MNAD01000687.1:304-94039 GCA_001895945.1 Trametes pubescens
GACAACTAAATATGGTATCTATCGCAAACGAGGCAGGCGGCATCGTATCGTAATCAGAAACGGGACGGACTAAAGGTAAATGCGCGTGCAAAACGGTCCGAGGTCTACGGCCGACGTCTGCGTCGGCCGCGACGGGTTGTTGCTCCAACAAGGTGTACGTACTTTCTGAGGAAACATCTTCGTTGATAATCCGCGTAATTAATTGTACGTAGCAACAGATGATAGTCGATTGGGTAGATAGATTCCAGTCGCTCTTTTTGTATTGCGAGGCGTACCTGGAGTGTGCGAGGTTGACGATGGCGGCCATATGCTCGCACTGGCGCGGGGCGTCGGGTTCTTGTACAGTATACAGGAATGCGCGTTCTCGAGTGCATTGAATTCAAAGACCATAGTATTCCCACGCCACCGATATCCATTACGTACCCCACAATCGTTGACCGCTCTGAGTCTCTAGATCTCTAGATCTCTCTCTCTCTCTCTCTCCCTGCTTTGCCCTCGACAACCCTCGACAACATCTTCGCTGCAGGCTCTAGTATCTGCTTCGGCTCATATACCTCTGTCGAAAGACAGCGCTACCTGGTCAATGTCTGAATGCGGCGCCTCACGGAAAAGAGCTCGGGTGGAGTCTCTGGAGAAGCCGGTTCGAGATGAAGAGTTCTGGTTTGAAGATGGGACTATCACTCTGGTCGCTGGCGACGTGCATTTTCTGGTCTACAAAGGCATACTCGCGAACAACTCGCCGGTATTCAATGATATGTTCTTCCTTCCGCAACCTCTTGATCATGACGATTCGCGTGGGCCAACTTCTTGGGCTACACCTGTCGTACACCTCTCCGATTCTCCCGAGGATTTGCGCCATCTCCTTCGACTGCAAATGCCGGGGAAGGACTCGAGGTACTCTCCCAGTCTGTTTTACCGAACGTTCGATGTTGATGGACCCTTGTCTGTAGATTCTTTACTTCATCGGATCCCTCTTTCCACGCCATCTCTGCTTGCATCCGTCTCGGACACAAGTACCAGATGGAGCATGTGGTACAGCAAGCCCTCGAATACCTCACGATCTACTACCGGAGCGATTACCAAAATTTCGGACGCGCGAACGCCCACATCCCTCCGAACTTCCATGCGGAGCACGCCGTCGGAGTCGTGAACATGGCTCGTTTGGTGGACAAACCTTCGTTGCTCGCGGTTGCCATGCTCGCCTGCTGCCAACTCGAAGGGCCGGTTCTCGTCGCGGGCTTCGTGCGGGAGGACGGGACTCCCGAAGCCCTCACTCAGGAAGACCTCGGGCTCTGTATTCAGGCGAAGGAGAGTCTGATACGCGCTTCCCTTGACCTCGCCCTGCGTGTATACGCCCCCGTATCCTCACAATGCAGGATCAAACCGTCCTGTAGGAAGCTTCTGCATATGTTCTTCAACTCCACCAGGAAGCAAGATGGCTATATGACTTCCGTCAATCCGTTTCTCTCTTGGTCCATACCCTTGGCGCACTTCTTCAGGACACGACAGGAATCACCCTGCGACGAATGTATCGTCCAGCTCGGGTTGTCAAACGACATAGAACGGGATGCGCTTTGGAAGACGCTTCCTTCGCTTTTAGGCCTCGAGATCGCGGGATGGATTGGGGACTCGCAGGTGCTTCCGGGATAAATGGGAGGCTCACGAACATCAGTAGCAACGATTCGATCCCCCGGCGCGGGACGGTTTCATCAGGATATGCACGCTTCCCTCTCTATAGTTCGTGTTGTTGATAGGTACGTGAGTAGTCACAGTTGTCTCCGTGTCTCAGGCTGTTCTGACTGCGTAACCAAGTTCACGCTGTATAATTATTCAATGACCATCATAGACAGCATGCAATTAACGCTTGGGGTGGGCCGCTCGCGGCATGCCGTAATCCTGTCAATGCGTGGGCATCATCGGCCTGACGCGCTCCGCCAAAATCCCAATTCCACACTAGCACAGCTGTGCATGTCTTTATCATGCGCGTAGCCATTGGCGAGACGTCGCGCTCATATATGCGTTTCGGCATATAATAAGGCGCGACACGAGCCTAGTACGCCCTTCCCCCTTCTCTGTCGCTCTCTTGTTCCTCGTCTCTGCTCACGAACGTCCTGTCCTTTCTGCACGCTCCCGCAGTGACAGCGGTTTACTTATTCCAGGATGAGCGCCGACGATCTCAACAAGGTGCGTGCTGCGCTGGTTTTGATTTTGCAAACCCGCGTCTTTGAGCGGAACGGTGCCGAGCTGACCTTGGCGTCTTCGCGACTTCACAGACGATCCTCACGTCGTTCCTCATCTCGTTCTTCCTGGACTGTCTCTTCTACGGGATATTCTTCGTCACGTACGCGATCACGATATGGCTCCTGCTCTTCACCGCTCGCCGGCGCAAGGGGCAGAGCAAGAGGCGGGACATGGCGCAGGCCGCGCTGCTCACCGTGATGCTCGGGTTGGCCTTCGTGGTGCGTAAATGTTTGCCCGCTAGTGTTTGAGTTACACTGACCGCCCGACGTACTGCTCTTATTGAACAGTACCTCGTCTTGGACGTCGTTGTCAACATACACGCGTTCGAGGGAGATGGCGGCGACCTCGCCGCTGCAGAGCACATGTTCATTGTCAGTAACCCGAAGTCGCTCTGGGGCCCCAAGCTCGGCACGCTCGTCACACAGATGATCCTGGCCGATGCATACCTGGTATGTGCATACACGCCACTCGTGACAAGGTATTCTCACATCGGCGCTGCAGATATACCGAGTATATGTGGTTCACAGTCAGTCTATTGTCATCGTGGCCGTCCCCGCAGTATTCCTTCTCGGCGAAGCAGGTAAGCAGACTTTCATCCCTGCTCAAGGAAGCGCGAGGGTCTTACGGTCTACGTAGCATTTGGCTTCACGACGGTCCACTACCAAATACATCCTACCGGCGTGGCAACCGCCCTCCCAAGCGTCATGTCGATCCTCTTCTTCGCCTCCTCCCTCGTAACGAATGTATTGTCAACTGGTACGTGGTCCCGTTCCTCATTCCGCAGCGTCCGCATACCGACCGTAGTGGTTGCACGACAGGCCTGATTGCCGGGCGAATCATCCGCTCGAACCGGCGCGTGCGCGAGTTCCGCATGTCGGGCGTCGGGCGGGACGCGAGCCAGGGCTCTGGCGTGGTCGACATCATCGTGCAGTCTGCCGCAGTGTACTCATGCGCGCTCGTCGTCATCCTGATCGCGATGTTCACCGCTACGGTCGAGCCGCTCGTGGTCCTGGGCGTGATTCCGTCGCTTGCGGTGAGTACGCGGTGTCCGTGTATGCTTATTTCCCTTGCTGACGGTGCTGGATTTGACTGTAGGGTGCTGTGTTTTCGGCGGTCATCATTCGTACGCGTCTATCGGACGCGACTTCTCCGGAGGTCCACCAGGTCGATCTACGAGGACAACCGCGGTTGATGGTCCCCCAGAGGGTCGACACGGGTTTGTCGATCATAGTCTCGAGAGAAATTATTTCGAGCGACGACGCCAAATAAAACCGCGCATATTGTCGCTTCCCCGCTCAGTCTCCACCAGGCTCCACCCCTCCTACTACAACACCTCCAAAGGAAGCGTAGTATCACAATCGCATGTACTACTGTACGCATGTTGTCTAATTCGCCGGCATAATGTTCTTTATGCCTGCTACCTCGGATGTGCCACGCGTGTAAGATCAACGTTATGTACACTTGAGGAAGCCACGGTCCACTCTTCAGTGTTTAGGTCTGCCATGTACTCACCAGCTATGAGCGAGAAACCTCAAGGCCTGACCTCGGAATCCGAAAAGTCATCTTGAAGGCCAGGTTCGTGGGATGACCGCGTGAGCGGAATGTAAATTGCCACGTGGACGCGGCAGGTGGTGCTGCCGTTGAATGAGGAAGCGCTGGTGGACAAAGCGCGCTTGTCCTCTTGCCCTCATCTTCAGCGTCTCAGCTTCAACAAAACACTCGTAACCGCGCGCGTTCAAGCCCTCGTTCTTGCCATCATGGAGGGCCAGAAGCCTGCTGCTAAGTACGCGCTGTCCTCATCCTACGCTTCGCACACTCTTAGCCAGGACCCGGACGCCAGGAAACGCAAGATCACAGACAAGAACCTCCCAAATGCGCTGCTGCAGTCGCCAGAGTTCGCGGAAGACTCCGCGATGTACCGCGACCTCTTACAAATGGAGCGCAAGCTCGACTGGACGATGACGCGCAAGCGGGTGGAAGTACACGACGCGCTGCAGCGCATCATCCCCGTGAGTCTCATTCGCGTCGCCCCAATGATTCGCAGTGAATGAATGGCGGGATAGGCTGCGCGTACGCTGCGGATATTCCTCAGCCACACCGTCTCAGGCCAAGCCTGGCAGCGCGAGGGTCTAGAGGGCGACGCAGCGAAACCGAACTTGGAAACAGGAGAGAACATCCCCGCGTGGCAGCTCAAGATAGATGGAAGGGTACTGGAGGTACGTGTCACCATACTGGGCATACGTCCATTCCACCTATGTTTCGGTGTCCGCGAAGATCCCCAACCAGAGAGCCAAAGACCGCGTGCCGCCGCGGAAGTTCTCCACTCTCATCAAGCACATGATCGTGGAACTCGACCGGGACACGACGCTCTACCCTGACGGTAACATCGTGGAGGTATGTTCCAGAGCCTAGTTCCGTCGTGGACGTCCAACCTCATCCCCTACAAGTGGATACGATCTCCCAACCAACCAGCGCAGGATGGATTTACCATTCGCCGGAAAGGTGATACGCCGACGAAGGTTCGGATAGTGATGCATCTGGAACAGCAGCCAGAGCAATACAAGGTTCACCCTGAACTTGGTGCGTGTCTCGCCACAAAGTCTATTGCTCAAGAGTTTTGGTTTATGGCTATGTCATATCAGGCAACGTTCTGGGAGTGAAGGAGGACTCTCGAACGGGTGTGATCCAGGCACTGTGGAACTACATCAAAACGCAAAATCTCCAGGACAAGGTTGACCGCCGCGTCGTTCGTGCGGATGCACGGCTTCGTCCGGTACGTTTCGTTTCTATGGCAGTACCTCAGATACGCTGACGGTGTTGTTGCAGATCTTCAATGCCGAGACCGCGTACTTTCAGCACCTACCCGAGCTCGTGAACCGGTTCTTGCTACCCCCTGATCCCATCGTGTTGCATTACACCCTGAACCCTGCCTTCCCGCCACCTGAAAAGCCCAGCGCGTGGGACGTCGAGGTCAAGGTCGACGATTCGAACCTGAAGGCGCGCATGCAGCACGTCGTCGTGAGCATGGCACAAGACTCCGCGCGCGACCTCACCAAGCTCGATGAGGAGGTAACTGCCAACTTTGTATTTGCAGTCCACGACTTATTACTGATGTCCGGCCGTACGCAGATCGCACTGCACATCCAGTCGCTCAACAACGCACACATGAAGCGCACGTTCCTGCGCGGGTTCGCGGATGACCCGCGCGGATTCGTTCAGACGTGGCTTGCTTCGCAGTCGCGCGACCTCGAGAGCGTGCTGGCGAGCGGCGCGAGCGAGGGCGCCACCGTGCGCCAGGAGGACTTGAAGCGGACGGAGTTCTTCCGGCTGCCGTGGGTGGAGGAGGCAGTTGCGATCCAGGAGGGTATGCGGCTGGCGGCGAAGTCTGGTATCTGAGGCGGACGTTTCTTGTCGTGGTGGTTTGTACTGTACTGTTTCGTTGTTGTATCGCTAATTGCTATGTCTTCTTGACTCGATATTGATTACTTTTGCTTCCAGCCATCAATCGCAGGGGCTGGAGTAAGTATCTATCCAACCTTCGCTATATCGGCACTAAACACAGGCAGCGGCTTGACGATGCAAGGTGAGCGGGGGGAGAGATCGGATGAAAGTGCGCGCGCGAAGAGCTTCCAGTCGATGGTCGACGATTGAGGCTTGAAGCTTGAAGCTTTGTAGAGCCATACGACGGCGACTTGTGCTTGTGGTCGATCTTGAACTGTGCGTCGCACGTCTTCATGAAGGTATGCTAGTATGCGTTCTTGGACTTGGATCAGGCCTAGCTTGTTGGTTCCCGTACCCGTGCTAGCGTTAGCGATGCGGTCGCGTCAACCAGGGTAGCCGCAGCGGTGGTGTGCTATACGAGTAACACTGCTACGAAGTCAGTCTTGACTTGTAACAGTGATGGCGAGAGCCTGGCGTTGTGAATCCTTCTGCGGGATTGAAATTAAGTAGTGCTTTGCAGCCCCAGACGATCACATTTGTGGCAGCACGCTGACGATGAGAGAGCGCGTGCAGCGTTGCCGACTGTACGGGAAGCTTTCAGGATATCTGTAAGGCATCATATAGGCTCGCATGCCCAAGGTCATGCTTTCGGTGCAGGGATAGCAACCACTACCTGCTCGGAGCCTGCTATTATGCATGGTTCTAAGACGGCTGCGAGCTGTTTCACAGAAAACGCGTTGTATCAGTGCGCGCAGGAAGCCTATGTCACATGTGTGTACGTCTGGTACACAAATTCAGCGATAAAATTGGACCTACCGCGAGGCCAAATGATGGTTCCAGTTGCACACAGATTGAATGAAGTTCGCGAAGGACTACGGAAGGAAGGCGTTTTCAATCGTGTCTCTTGGGATTAGGCGAGGTAGTCGAAACACCTGAAGCGTGAAAATAGACGGGCCTGGTAGCGCGACGATGCGTACGAAGGGCCGTCAAAGACCGAGTTAGTTGGTCCATTCGCCATAACTCGGCATCATTAATGTAGGCTATAAGCGTATGCATTCAGCCTTTGAAGCGAGTCATAGAGTCTGAGGCTAACCTTGTGGTGTTTCGTGACATTGTTGAGTTGTAGGATTGTACTGTCAGTACTTAATTTCCGGCTATTGACTCGTACTATCGCAGATTAGCTGTTTAGACTTGTGTGAGAGAAGTTGAGGATCTGATAGCTCGCAGAGCGCCCACCTTATTCTACCAGGCAACGAGAACCGTCAAGAACGTCCGGGAATTGCACAAGTGTCGATGATGCGCGGTGTGTTGACACTTAAGTATGTTGACGACCACGAACTGCCGGCGGTATGATGAGGAGCAACAGGATCCCAGATTCTGTCCGCAACAATCTCTCAGTGCGAACGGTTGAATGCTTGAGGTGAGGGAACATCGAGGTCAGAACGATGGAGGAGTCCGACTCGGCGAGTGCACCGTCCGCCCATCCGGAGAGGGCGCCGGGCGCTTGTAGAGCGTCTACCTCTTCGACCCTCCCCACCACCGTCGCCATATCATGATCCTACGTCCATCCCTAAAAGTGTCTTGCTGCCCGTCAAAAGAGCATGATCCAGTTGTAATTGTGCATGCGAACCCCACACTCGATGACATATCGTCGACCTTGACCAAAGCCGAGTGTGCTGCTAACGCTGACGCACGATCAGCCTATAGCTAGCCCGCGTCTTCACGAGCAGGTGAGCATTTGCTGTATAGTCAGATTTGTTGCGATGCATATTTATCAATAGGCTGATCAGTGAACGTTTGAAATTTAGGGAGACGATGACGAAACAAACTGGCCGGGAGGCGTTATTCCGGGAGCTGTCCTTCGCACACCCCGAGCCCGGAAGATCGCAGCTCAAGCTTCCGGCCAGTGATGCGGCCAGCCTCGTCCACACGTTCGATGCACTTTTTGAAAGAACCACCGCGCGGACAGCAGCTTGGCACCGACTGCGTCGGCGGCGCGTGGGAGGTCAGGTGAGTTCTCAGAATCTCCCGGGATGGTATGAGAGGGTATGAGACGCTCTGCATGGCATTCATTTGCAAGATGCGGGGACTTTGGCCGCGTCCGGGAGCCGTCAAGTATGTGGTCTCAAACGGCATAGCTAGCAAATGGGCGATTGTCCTCGGCTCTACACGGCTTGGGAAGTGGTGACCGGCGGCGGCAGGTCTCGTCAGGAAACAGGAACGAGACTGCGGCGCTAAGGTATTCGTGGGAAGTGGCTCTATGCAGTGCGCTGAGCGCATGTCCTGCTGGACGTTAGGTGGGTGAGATTGATATTATCGCGGTAACTAACTGCTCCCTTCTCACTGGGCACGCGGGAGGCGTCAAGATAAGTTGAACAGGATGCGGACATTGATGATCCGTGGTCTCAGCATTAACGGCCTCGTGAAGATGCTTCGCAGTGGCGCTCTCGCTGTCGCCGCTGCATGGTCTTGCTCCGGGCATTTTGCGCCCGGCATTGACGAGTTAGACAGATGCGGCCCGTGTACCGTATACCCCACAGTGGCAAGCCATGTATCCGTCATGCTACGCCAAGATATATTTTTCAGTGAGCCATCGTCGTCTCAGTGCATGCGTCTTCCGAATATGTGCAGCTGACTAGTCACCTATTTGACAAGGTTCCGCAAGCCGTCCATCGTCGGAGATGTATGTGAACTGGAGGTAGTACAGTATGTTATGTTTGCTATCCGCGCAGCAGTGGCGTCACGGACGCAGCAGGTTGCGCACCCACTCAACCACCACTACAGGCACGTCCCTGAACATTTTTTCAAGTTGTCGGCATGTAGAGACGGTTCTAAGTTTAGACAGTCACTCCTCAAGTAAGCGAACGTTTGCCTCTTTCGCCATCGTATACGAGCAGCACGCCAGATCTAACGGTAGTGCGATCGGCCAGATAGATTGTATCGCCGGTCGAGCTCAATGAGACCCCGGACCTCGGCAACAGGTGCTCCTCCCGTTGAGTTATAATACCGCTGTGGGACGGTCTCCATACTTTTTCAGGCCTCCATTCTTACGATAATTTGATAGGCGTACAAGATCTGATTTAACAAAATTACAAGGATGATTGGTGAGTTGAATCATTACAACAACAATGTGGGTCGTTCGCAACGCTGAATGGGTTCAGACTGCATAGAGTGGGTCAAGAGTCGGCGGTGGAACTCTCCGGGTCGGAGGCCGCGCATCGATACACACCGGCGTCACACGTCGGGTGTCAACTTGAGCGGTGATGTGGCCACTTCTACATGGGAGAATACCTCGGATGTTTCGACTGTAAACGCGGAAGATCATACGGAACCAGTCGGCCTCGGCACTTCATGAGTGAGATGCACCTTATGCGCCGAAGAACCTACTTCGCGGGAACGCCTTCCCTTCGCACTTTACTCAAACGTTACCCTTTCCAGACGTTCGAAATCATCGTGACAGACGAGGCAAACCATTGATCATTTTCTCCCCTCTACAGAGCCCGGGAGTTGCCGTGAACAAATTCGGCAAGCCGATGAGCATTTTGTCAAGAAGCTTGCGGAAGATAACGTCGTCTCGTACAGTCGTCGCCATTGCTTGATGGGGCGTGAGACGTCCGGTGCCTGGGTCCGCACGATAAGCCCCACAGCCTGTCATCAAGAAGAAGCACCATGTGCTACAACACCGCGGAACACCGCTCGCGGTGGGGTCTTCGGAGCGCCAGGGTTCGTAAGTTTGGTACATATACGCGAGCGGAGAATTCACACGCCTGCAGGGTCACTCCCCCCAGTCGCAGCCACAATGTCCGACGCTGTACATGCACTGCCGGATGTCGACGAGAAGAACTCCGTCTCCGACGACTCCATCGACAAGAAGGCGGTCGGGGGCCCCGAGCTCACCGACGATGCCATCATGGCGAAGGAGGTCGAAGAGTTCGAGGAGCGCCTCCAGAACGACGACGCGACGGAGGAAGAGTACCGGGTGCAGGAGGCGTATGAGGTCGCAATTAAGGTCAGTATGACCAGTCGTTTTTATATGTCTGCGGGAGGGTACTGAAGTCGTATGGTATAGGTTCTGTCCACTCGAGACGATCCTGACCTGCCGTCGCTCACCTTCCGGACGTTCTTCCTTGGTCTCGGCTTCTCCGCCTTCGGAGCGTGAGTATCCCTTTCAGTTTCATCGATACCATCCCTCGCTTACACCGCGGCGCAGGGTATTGGCGCAGATTTACTACTTCAAGCCGCAGACGCTGCTTGTCTCGACGCTGTTCCTGCTGGTCTTGTCCTACTGGTTCGGCAACGGCATGGCGATGCTTCTCCCCTCCAAGGGAATATTCCGGTGGATCAACCCCGGCCCCTTCAACAGTGGGTACTCTTTGTCTCGTTCTGCGAGTAGGTCTTTAATTGCTCTTCAGTCAAGGAGCACGTCGCAATTATCATCATGTCGTCCACGGCCGCAGTATCGGCGACCGCGATTCAGGTCATCTCCGTGCAGGACTGTGAGTATCATCCGCTGCGTCCGGAGCAACTTCACTGACGGGAGTGACAATCGAAGTGTACTACAACAACACATTGGTAAGCTACAACTCTTCCGCAGGCCAGCGCTAGGCACCTCTTAACGCTTCTGTAGAACGCAGGTCTCGCGATCTTCACTCTCATTGGATCGCAACTTCTGGGGTACGGCTACGCCGGTTTGTTGCAAGACATGCTGGTCAAGCCCACCAAGTGCTTCTGGCCCTCTACAAGTGCGTCTATGTTGTTTAGTCCTTCATGATCGCATCTAATATGGTCTTGCAGTTTCCACTGCCAATCTCTTCCAAGCGCTCCACTTCGATAACCAAATGACGTCCAAGCGTGTGCGCCTCTTCTGGACCGTCTTCTGTGTCATGTTTGTTTGGGAGATCATTCCGCAGTGTAGGTCCATTGTTTGCATGACTCACCTGCGCTCCACGAACGTTCGTGACAACTGAACCATGTCACAGGGATTTTTCCTCTCCTCACTGGCGTCTCTATCTTCTGCCTTGCCAACAACACTAGCACGGTGTTCCGTAACGTCTTCGGCGGTGGCAGCAATAACGAGGGCATGGGCCTACTCTCGTGGAGCTTCGACTGGAACCTGATCGGTAGCGACTGCTTGTTCAACCCGCTTTGGCTCCAGATCAACCAGGACATCGGTGTTTTCTTGACCTATATCCTTATGGCTGGCGTATACTACGGCAACTTGTGGAGGGCAAAGGACTTCCCCTTCATGAGTCAGGCCATTTTCGTAAGTCATTTGAACCGAGAGTGTCCGTCTAGCTGTTTACCGATGTGCGAATATAGGCTGAGGATGGTACTCAATATAACCAAACCGCTCTCCTCACCAACGGCAAGTTCGATCCCGAGAAGTACCAAGAGCTGGGGGTATGTGTAACTGCTCGTGCCGCGTCGTGCGAGCAAATCTAACAGCGCCTTCGCAGCCCGCATTCTTCTCCGCCACCAACGCTCTCTACCTCATGACTTCAAACCTGTCTCTCGGAGCGACCGTCACCCACGTCTTCTTCTGGCACTGGCAGGACATCAAGCCCTTCCTGAAGACGTTCAACCCGTGGAACAAGACGCCGCTCGTCGTGCACGATCCGCACTACGAGAAGATGAAGGTGTACAAGCAGATCCCGCGCTGGTGGTACTTCGCGCTGCTCGCGTGCGCATATGCGATCGCGCAGGCGACGAACTATGGCGGTCACTCCGGGCTGCCGTGGTGGGCCCTCACAGTGATCCTGCTCATCTCGCTCGTGCTATCGCTGCTGTTTGCAACGCTCGCGGCGACAATCGGTTTCCGCGAGTTCAGCTCGTCCGCGAACGGCTTCTACCAGATGATCACCGCATACATGGTTCCCGGCCAGCCGATCGCGAACATGTACGGCGCGCTGTACGGCCAGCACCCGCAGGGCCAGTGCATTGCGATGTTGGGAGACCTCAAGCTCGGCCAGTACGTCAAGCTTCCGCCGCGCGTCACGTTCTCGATGCAGATCCTGGGCACCGTCGTCGGCGCTATCCTGAACTGTGAGTGAGCCTTGAGTGTAGGATGGTCAAGCATCTGCTCATTGGACGCCCTCTCCAGACGTCATGATGGTCACTATCATCGACTCGAACCGCGAAGGTGAGCACTTTGATCTTTGGCATGAACAGTGCAGTCTGACCGCGAATCCATAGCCTTGCTCTCTATTTCTGGCACCCGTCTATGGTCCGGCCAGAACGCGCAGAGCTACAACTGTGAGTAATCCCGGTCCATGACGCCACTTTCTTTTGTGTGCGCATGCTTCGTACTACTGCTGACGTTCGCCGCAGCTAACGCTATCTCATGGGGCGGTCTTGGCCCCGAGATGTTCGGCACCAACGGGGTCTACCACATGGTGCCCATCTGCCTCGCCATCGGCGTATTCCTCCCGCTCCCCTTCATCGCCGCCGTACGTCACTTCCTGCTCTACTTCGATCAGCTGCGGACGCGGATGCTAACGGCGATGTCGCGCTTCGTAGTGGTATATGTGGCCCAAGGCCGGATTCGAGAACTTCAGCACGCCAATCATCCTGCAGTGGTCTTGCGTCCTCTCCGTCGGAGTAAACACGCAGGTGAACCCGAGCATGGTGATTGGCCTCTTCTCGCAGTGGTGGGTGCGCACGCGCTACCCGCGCTGGTTCACCAAGTACAAGTGCGTCTTCCCTGCCCTTCTATCGGACTCGTGCTGATGCGCTGAGCCAATATAGCTACATCTTGGCCGCGGCGCTGGATGGCGGCACCCAGGTCATCTCGTTCATCCTCAACTTCGCCGTGTTCGGCGCGTCCGGGACGCCGCACAGCTTCCCGGAGTGGTGGGGAAACGATCTCAGTCTATCCGCGGACCGGTGTGCGCTACCAGACAACTAGGTTTAGTCCGCGGGGTGTTGTATCTTTGTACGCTTCTGGGGTGTGTTGCACGTGCACGAATAGGAAATGGGCGTTGTTCTTCACTCTTTGCAGCTTTTCTGTGGCTCAATGTGTCCACAAGCACGGTTCTCAGAAGACTCAGGATATTAGAGGGCGTGGCCGTATCTCGAACATTTGAAAATCAACTCTCGATCGTGGGCGCGATGAGCGCTAGCGCCACAAGTTCTTGCTCCTTTCTTGAGCCACTTCTATTCGCATGTTTTGCAACTAATTACCCACGCAACATTCATCCCTACCTTATCATCATAGAACACAGCATGAGATGACTGACAGTGGCTGCTGTCTCCGAGGATATCTAAAATGGCAATCCGCTGAGCATTGACAGATTGCGTAGACCCGCATTATGTCTCTCTGTTCACGAGCCACAAATTGGCGCGGAACGAGGACGACAACGATGTATCATAGACCCGAACAGCTTCCTCGTGGTACATCGCAGGGTATCGCGGTAACTGAGTGAGTTCCCTATCATTCCAGGACACAGCGCTGGAAGAATCGTGCCTTAGCCACCGGCTCCTGACTGAACCTTCACAGGTGCACCGTGGACACTACGAACAAGCCACTAATGCGAACAACCCTGCTTCGTCGCAGGCGTGCATCGTATCGCGCCTTCCAGCGCTGCCGGCCTGTGCGGAACAATCAGTGTTCGTGCTTCGACATGTTGACAGGAACATACCAAATGTACGTACGAAGTGGGGCGTTATGCCGCCGCAGCGATACAAGTAGGGTTCAAGTACTTCCGCTCCGAAGACGTGTCAGCTGCGATGCTGCATGACCTTCCTGGACTGCCTATAACGCTTTCTTTGGCATGTTCCCAAGCACAGAAGACTTCAAATCAGAGGCGCACGCGATAACCGGGCCCCGCGGGTACCACCGCCACCACACCCGCTCAGCAAGATGTGTGGCTGTGACGCCTCGGGCTGGCGTCCCTCCAGGGTGCTCCTCGGGGCGGTGGCGAAGCTCGTGGGATTGTCGATCGGCGTCCTAAGTAACTTGTTCACTTCGCGCGCGCTGAGCATCGGCGATATGGTCGGTCGCGGCTTGCTATAAGACCTGTGAGGGGAGGGAGGGTTCCTCGCCCTGTTCTCCTGCAACATGGGGAACTTCCCCTCCGTTGGGCTGGTGTCCGTGTCCGTGCTCGTACTCGCCGTCTACTTCTTCCTCTCCAAGATTCATAAATGCACCAGTCTTCCACCCGGGCCAGGTGGCCTCTTCCTGATTGGAAGTGCGCATAAGCTCCCGCTCGAGTACCAGGAGAAGACCTTCTTCAAGTGGAGCAAGCAGTATGGTGCGTGTGCATCCCACGCGGAGGCGGCGTAGAACCAAGACTGACGAGCACACCTGTAGGAGACGTTATCTACCTCCGTCTATTCCAGTCGCCGACGATCGTGCTCAACTCCTTCCAAGCCGCGACCGACTTGCTCACGAAGCGCAGCGCGACGTACTCCGACCGGCCCCGTATGGTCCTCCTTGGCGAGCTGTGAGCCCGTTCTCCCTCCTCCTCATCGTATACCAAAATGCGCTAACGGCCCGTTGGGGTTCGGTAGGATGGACCAGGCGTCGGCGCTGCCCCCGATGTCGTACGGAGACCGCTTTCGCAAGCACCGCCGGTGGATGCACGACGCGGTGGGCTCTCGGGAGCGACTCGCGGCCCTGCGCACCATTCAGCTGCGCGGCGCGCATACCCTGCTCAAGAACCTACTGAGCACGCCCGAACAATTTGTAGAACATCTCCATTTGTGCGTACCTTGGCTGGTCCGCGGATTACAGCTGATAGTCGCGGGCGCGGGGCAGGTACGTCGCGGCGACGATGCTCGAGGTCACGTACGGCAAACGGATCACGTCCATGAAGGACGAGCTGGTCGAGGTCGCGGACCGCGCGATCGATGGGATCAACGTCGCTGGGTCGCCTGGGTCGATGATCGTGGACTTCTTTCCCGCCCGTGCGTATTCCGTCAACGATGCGGCGAGCTACTTGACTGACGACTGTCATTCATGTGCAGTGAAGGAGATTCCGGTGTGGATGCCGGGCGCGGGGTTCAAGCGGCGCGCATTGGAGGTAGGGCGATACGTACGGACCTGGAAGGAGACGGGATACGGAATCGTCAAGGCTGCTGTGGTGTGTCCGAATTGGGTGTATCACAGTTCGAATTCTGACGCGCATGCAGGCTCGCGGCGATGCGATTCCTTGCGTGACTGCGACATTGCTTGCAGAGATCGGGGAAGCGCCAACGCCGGAGGGTGAAGAGGACATCAAGGGGCTAGCATGTAGTGTTTATGGAGGTAAGTCTTCATATTATGAGTATATAGTTGTACTCAGCTGGGCGGGGCTTTGTAGCCGGGATTGAGACGGTAAGTCGCCACGTTTACCGGTCGAGACAGACGCTAAGTGCCCTTGGGGCGCTTTTAGACTCTCGGTATGATAACATCGTTCATTTTGGCGGCGGCGCGGAACCAAGAGGCTGTCTGCAAGGCGCAGGAAGACATAGATCGCATGGTTGGGAGGGATAGGCTTCCGGACTTTAGCGACCGCGCCTCCCTGCCGTACCTAGATGCATTCCTCGAAGAGCTATACAGGTGCGTCCTATCAGTAACTGAAAACTATGAGAAAAAAGTAGCCTTACTTGGAGGACGTCCATAGGTGGGCATGCCCACTGCCTTTAGGTGCGCGATGTTCCTTCACAGCGAGTTCCCGAGCCCGCTTTTGACTGAAATACGCGATTACAGCGATTCCGCATCGCACGATGGCCGAGGACGAGTACCGTGGATACACCATCCCTGCTGGGAGCATGGTGGTGCCCAATGTTTGGTACGTGGCGTGGCGAAGTCCGACCTTGATAACGAGTTTCTAACATTGACGATGGAAACGCAGGGCGATGTCCCGCGACGAAAATGTCTATCCCGAACCTGAGGAGTTCCGCCCCGAACGCCACCTTGGCGTTGCCCGCGATGGCAGCAGTCCACTACCCAGTGGGTATGTCTTCGGGTTCGGCCGCAGGTGCGTATGCTGTCTGGCCTCTATGAGACGGTCATGCTGGATGATAACCGGACGTTGTGGCAGGATTTGTCCGGGGCAGGCATTCGCGGACGCGACGCTGTGGATCGCCATAGCGAGCATCATCGCGTCGTTCGACGTGCGACCGCCCTTGGACACCGCGGGTGCTGAGGTGTGTCCCCCTGCCGCGTTCCGGTCGGGCTTCACGAGGTGAATGTGAAAGTTGTTTTCTGTGGGGGAAAAGAACTGATGTGAGTCTCTGTGCAGACAACCGGAGAAGTTTGCGTGCCGGATCATACCGCGTTCGGGCAAGATGGCGAGGCTGGTGTCCGAACTCGAAGGGTGACAACGCCCTGACGGGAGGTGCTTCTGTGAATAAATTATGTGGCTACTATGTGATTTTGAGGCATTGGATGTAATCTCGCGAAGTGCAAACCTTTGTATTGAGCTGTGACCCTCCGCAGCCTACGATCTAGTGTCGAGCTTTGCACATAATGATTGACCAATTCGGAAGAGGGTGGACAATAGAGCCTAGCTGTGGGTGCGTGTCAGCTGCAATGCTGCATGATCCATGATTTTCCTGGACTGCCTATGAAACTCTATTTGGGATATTCCCTATGCGCCTATAATAGCACACTTTGAGTTAGAGGCGCACGCAATGCCCGGGCCCCACGGGTACACTAATACCGCCGTGGCTGCGACGTCTGCCAACATCCTTCTGGCAGGGTACTTTCTCCTCGGATCCAGCAGTGGCGTAGCTCACCGATACTCACGTCAATCGGCGCTCTATATGACCTGTTCGGCTCACGCCCGCCGAGCAGCGGTTGCATGCTCGGTGGTGCGCTATAACTGGCCCGAAGAGGGATTTCGAGTCGTCCAGTTCAACGCCGCCATGGAAATCCATTCCCCCGCTGGACTGGTGTCCGTGCTCCTGCTCGCCGTCTACCTGTTCCTCTGCAAAGTCTACGCAAAACGCACCAGGTTTCCACCTGGCCCCGGGGACCTCTTCCTGCTCGGAAGCGTGCACAAGCTCCCGCTCGAATACCAAGAGAAGGCCTTTTTCGAGTGGAGAAAGCAGTATGGTGCGCATACGTCCCGCGCGATGGCACTGTCTGATTGATCAACGCACCATGGTCCCTGCAGGAGACGTCATCTACCTGCGCCTGTTCAGAACACCGACGGTCGTGCTCAACTCCTTGCAAGCCGCGACGGACCTGCTCACGAAGCGCAGCGCGACGTACTCCGACCGGCCGCGCATGGTCCTCCTCGGCGAGCTGTGCGCACATTTCCCATTCCCTCACGTCTTGACTCGATGTTCCACCTACTCAGTTGACGGCACGCAGGATGGACCAGGCGTTGGCGCTGCCCCCGATGCCATACGGAGAACGCTTCCGCAAGCACCGGCGGTGGATGCACGACGCGGTCGGCACGCGCGAGCGGCTCACGGCCCTCCGCCCGCTCCAGTTGCGCGGGGTGCATACCCTGCTCCGGAACCTTCTGCGCTCCCCTGAGGATTTCGTCGAGCATCTCCACTTGTGCGTTCCCTCGCCATCGATGATCCTGCATTTTGCACGCTAAACGTATTCGACACGCCGCCCAGGTACGTTGCGGGGACGATGCTCGAGATCACGTACGGTAAGCGTGTTACGTCCATGAAGGACGAGCTGGTCCAAGTCGCAGACCGCGCGATCGAGGGTATCAACGTCGCGGGGTCGCCTGGGTCGATGATCGTGGACTTCTTTCCCGTTTGTGCGTGTTCGGCGAGCGATACACCTGGCCACCGTATTTGACGAGCTCTTGGCATGCAGTGAAGGAGCTGCCGGTGTGGATGCCGGGCGCGGGATTCAAGCGGCGCGCGTTGGAGGTGGCGCGGTACGTGCGGGCGTGGAAGGAGACGGGGTATGGGATGGTCAAGGCTGCTCTGGTGAGTTTGTTGGGTCTGGGTCGGCCGAGGATTGACGTACGGGCGGGTATGTGCAGGCTCGTGGAGAAGTAATGCCTTGCGTGACTGCGACGTTGCTTGCGGAGGTCGGAGACGCGCCGACGCCTGACGATGAGGAGGACATCAAAGGACTGGGGTGCAGCGTTTATGGAGGTCGGTCGTCGTATCATGAGCGCACAGCTGTACTCACGTTGATTGGGCTCCGTAGGCGGGATTGAAACGGTACGTCGCCGCGCTCACCACTCGAAGGGGCTGCTGAGCATCTTGGGGGTACCTGTAGACACTCGCCATGATATTGACGTTCGTATTGGCGGCGGTACGGAATCCAGAGGCGGTCCGGAGGGTGCAAGAAGAGATAGACCGCATGATCGGGCGAGAGAGGCTGCCGGACTTTGGCGACCGCGCCTCGCTGCCATACCTAGACGCCTTTCTCGAAGAGCTGTACAGGTGCGTCGAATCAGTGTAAAGGACTCCTGGAGAACGGGTAGCCTTACTTCTATGGTGTGATTCATAGGTGGAATCCTCCACTGCCTTTAGGTATGTCATGTCTTTGTGGCACGAGTGGTCACGCTTGACGTGTACGGCGGTAGCGGCTCCGCACCGCGCAATGGCCGACGACGAGTACCGCGGATATACCATCCCCAAGGGGTGTATGATCATGCCCAATATCTGGTACGAAGCGTGAATCAGTCCGTGGTGGGTCGTCTGACCTTTCCGCCGCAAATACAGGGCAATGACTCGCGATGAGGATACCTACCCTGAGCCTGAAGAGTTCCGCCCCGAGCGCCACCTCAACAGGGCTCACGATGACAGCAACCCGCTACCCAGCGAGTATGTCTTCGGGTTCGGCCGCAGGTACGTGGCATGCCTGATCTGTCTACAAGACGGCTATGTCGTTGATGACCGGGCATTGTGGCAGAATCTGTCCGGGACAGGCGTTTGGGGACGCGACGCTGTGGATCGCCATGGCGGGCATTATCGCGTCGTTCGACGTGCGACCGCCTTTGGACGCCGAGGGCGCTGAAGTGTGCCCCCCTGCAAAATTTCGACCGGGCTTCACGAGGTGAGCACGCGAGTAATTTTTGGTGGGAGGGAGAAAATGATGCGACTTCGCGTGCAGACAACCGGAGGCGTTCTCGTGTCGAATTGTGCCGCGTTCGGGTAAGATAGCCAGACTGGTCTCGGAGCTGCAATCGTGACAACGACGCCAGGAGGTACTACTTCAGTAGACTTCTGTTAATAAACTGTGTGTCATCTGTGTAACCTCGTGGCATTCAATGTAATCTCGGGAGATACGAACCTTTGTATTGAGCTGTGCGCCTGCACAGCACAGGGTCGAGCCCTACCGAGTCTTGAACAAAATAATTGACGACCGAAGTGGGCGAACAAGAGAGAGATGTGGGCGCTTGACAGTATGCGGGCAGCTCGGAGAGGGACGATCGTCGAACGATCTCTCGAATTCTCTCGCGAACCAATCAGGGCGCGCGCAGTGTGACGCATTTGGACGGCAAAGGCCTCCCGATAGGATCTGGGGTGATCGTGCCTCGGTAAAGTCTGGAGAAGGCGAATGTAAACCGGCTTTGCCCTCAGCCACGACTACCGTTGCCACTCTCCACCCTCCAGCGGACCCCTTCCTTGTTCTCTTTGTGCATCCGACACTCACCACACCTATCGTGCTCCTGGAAGAGACCCCACAAAGCACGGAATGATGGCTAGCAAGCAGGTGAGCGGCACCGTCCATGCACACCCGGAGCCAGGAACATATGCTGAACGCGGACGCTCGTGGGCGGCGCCAGCTGGGCAAGCTGCGACAGGTACGTGCCCGACTCCCTCTACGCGCTCGACCGAAGGCAAACCCGTCTGCAGCTCGTGGGAGAGGTTATCGCGACACGGGACAAGACCATCCAATCGGACGAGTTCCGCGAGCTCGAGCATGATATCGAGCTCCGAAGGCAGGGCCTCTCGAAGTGAGTACATGTTCTTCTCTCGGTGTTGGTCTTCTATTCCCTCGGCGCTGGCGCTGCGAGTGTGTGTCGTGCGACGTCATACGCAGACTCCGAGACAGCTACTGTCGTGGGCAGGATGCCGCATTCGCACTGCGCAGCCTAGGTTGCCTTGGGTCATGGGCGTCTCTCCGCGCTGCCATGTCATCGAGTGATGCTTATAAGGCTGAGCATTGCGAGGCTGAGCATGTCATCGCATGGCTGAGCATGATGATGATGCTCGTTCTTTGACGTCCTGAAGTCAAGATGCGAGCCTCACCTAGTACACTCGGACCGAGGTAGCCGACCTAACGCCGTCTGTCATGACATCCCTCGGACTGTGTTCTTGGGATGTCTCGTGATAGTACGAGATAGCTTTATGCGTCAGTATATCCTTTGGGATCCAATGCTCCAGGTTACCGCTCTCGTGAGATTCGGGGCGAACACCGGCACAGCATAGTTGATGCTTCCTGTATATATTGCCGCGAAGCATCACTTCCCGAAGTCTTTCATATCACACATGCTAACACGTGTCTAGACTTGACCTCGCGTCCGAGGACTACCGCCACTACCTCCAGAAGAAGAAGTTCTCCGAGGCGATCGAGAATGCGGACAAGTTGCTCGCGGTGGACGCGCTCGGCGTCGTCATGATCAAGCACGGCGAGGAGTTCGGCGAGGACTCCGCGTACGGGCAGTCGCTCGTGAGCTTCGGCCGCGCGCACTGCAACATCGCGTCGCTCCAGGAGAGCTACGCGATCACTTTCGAGGAATCGTACCTTGCGAACGTGCGGCAAAGCGAGGACGAGATCAAGGAGTACCAGGCGCAGCGGAAGAAGCTCGAGAGTCGACGGTAGGTCCTCTTGTGTTTGCCATATGGCGACTTACTCATGTACATGTAGGCTGAGCTACGACGCGACGGTGGCGAAGCTGGAGAAGCAGAAACATGCTAAGAAGGTGCCGGAGAAAGACCGCGAGGAAGCAGAGGAAGAGTTCGAGAATGCCAAGGCTCGCTAGTGCGTGCTTTCCCCGTTTGCTTCACGCGTCCCAACAGGCTCACCTCCGAACAGCGAGGAGACACTTGAAGACGTGCGGGCGCGTATGTTGGCGATACAGGAGAACGAGGTCGTGCAGCTGCGTGAACTCACGAGCTTCCTCGACCTGGAACTCTCGTATGTGCGGTCATACATGGAGGAGCTGCAGAAGGTTCGAGATGAATGGATTGATGAGTACGTGTTTGACTTTCCGGTGCATGAGATTCATTCGCTAATTGGCTTTCCACAGAGAGACGCTACGGAAACTCGGCGCACCCAAAGCGCGCCCACCACCGCGTCCCGCCCCAGCCTCTCGCGCCGGTTCTCGTGCGGGATCAATACGGTCCACGAAATCTACGAAGAAGACCGGTAACCGGGACTCAGCAGACTCTAGTGACGACGATGCCGCATCGAGTAAGAAGGTGCATTTACGCCGCAAGTCGGAACCTAACAGCAAGCCGCCCTCGCGCCCTGTATCGCGCGCGTCACGAAAGCGCTCGGACAGCGTGGTGACCGCCAATAGCGAGAAGGGGAAAGACAAAGATAAGGAAAAGAAAGAGGAGAAGGAAGAGAAGGAGAAGCCCGCGAAGAGCTCAAACCGGCTCAGCGTCGCGGGCTGGGCATCCAGCGCGATGAGCTCCGTGACAGGGCGCGGCAAGAAGGACAAAGACAAGGACAAGTTCGCGGCGCTGCGCGACGATGACGACACCGAGCTGAGCGACACGGACGAGTTCGGGCTCCCGAAGGGGGCCGCGAAGGCCGCCAAGCGGCGGTCGTCCGTGCCCGGTCTCCCAGCCAGCGCGTCGCCGAAGCTGCCGAGCCGTATGCTCAAGTCGCTGTCATCCAAGGAGAAGGACAACAAGGAGAACACGGAGCGCGCACAGGGCCGGAAGCGCGTCGTCGCGATCCACGACTTCGCGGCCGCGTCGACGGACGAGCTGAGCTTCCGGGTCGGCGAGCAGATTGAGGTGCTCAGCGAGGTCATCGACGGCTGGTGGATGGGCGAGCTCGGCGGCAAGCGCGGGCTCTTCCCGACGACGTACACCGAGGTCATCAACTCCTCGTCCTCGTCCCTCCCCCAGAAACCGCCCGTTCCGCAGCGCCCGCCCTCGTCGCTCTCGCGCAGCCTCGGCCTCGCGCTCGCCGCCGCGGGCGCCGGGAGCCGCAACGGCTCCTCGTTCTCCTCGCTCGAGGACGAGGCGCCCGCGCGCCCCCCATATGAGGAGAGCATCCAGAGCAGCCACCTGAGCGACACGGACGACGAGTCCGGGAGCCTCATGCGCGTGCAGCGCATCGACGACGGCTTCTCCTCGCGCTACACGTCCGCCACGCCCGCGCCCATCCCCGTGCGCGCGTCGACGTCGCTGCCCGGGTCCACCTCGGGCACCGCGTCCCCAGCGAAGAAGGCGCCGCCGCCACCACCCCCACGCCGCTCGACGCTCACGGCGACCCCGCCGGCGCTGCCGAGCCGGCCGGCGACGCTGCGCTCGAAGTCGTCGCACTCGGGCTCGTCGCTGTCGATCCTCGCGACGGCGGCGGTTGGGGACGAGGAGCTGACGTACTCGCCGTTCGACAGCCCGCGGGACGAGACGATGAAGGTCGGGTGCAGCGAGTTCAAGCAGAACCCGTTCAAGCCGAAGGGGTTCTGCAGCAACTGCTTCCAGACGCACTCGCACCCCTAGAGACTCGTGCGGGGGATGGATATGGGTAGGCGTGTGGGGGGCAGGGGAGGATGGTGGAGTAGGCACGCTCGTATGGACAGATCTAGTTAGGGGGTCATCTTGTACTGATACATCTACACGTCGGCGCTCGGTTTGCTTTGCTTTGATTTACTGGTATACTTTGCTAATATATTGCGTAACTCCGCTACTACCTGTGGCAGGCGACCGGCGCGCTACTCATATGTTGATGTCCACGCGTATAAGTAATTGTACTGACTGCATCCAAGTAGTTAGTCCGCGTGGAACCAAATCGAAACGTCAAGTTCCTCCTTTGGCGCCTGTAATTGGACTCAGACGTTCCCACGAAGCATGTTGAGTAACAAACACATCCAGTGGCCTTCTATCTCTCATATCGCATAACGTCCTATGGCCAGGACCAAACAAGTCGCCCAGCGTGGCAGCAGAACATCGTACAAATCCAGCAGTGCTAGTGAATCCTCGCCGACTGGGCCTAACAAGCGTCCTAGGACAGACCAGTGGGACGGCGCGGACTCCGAGGCGGGAGGCGCGAGGACGCTGGACGAGGAGTTCTGGTTCGAGGACGGAAGCATCATACTCGTGGCCGGTAACCTCGAGTTCCGCGTTTTCAAGAGCATCCTCGCCGAATACTCCCCTGTCTTCAGCGACATGTTCAGGCTCCCGCAACCCCCGTCCCCTCCGTCTTCCTCCGAAGACGCAGACGAGCCCGCGGACCCATGCCCTGTCGTCCACCTTTCCGACGCGCCGGAGGATCTGAGGCACATCCTGCGAGTTACGATGCCCAAAAGCAACACCAGGTGATCAGGACTATTACCCACTCCGCTTAAGCTTCGCAGCCTGTGACTGACAGACATACTCCCAGCCCGTTCACGCACAAGCCGTCATACCACATGCTCTCCGCGACCCTCCGTCTGGGCCACAAATATCAGATGTACGACCTGGTCACACACGGCACGACGTACCTGCAGAAATACTTCACTGCCGACCTCGCCGCATGGGAAGATGGGTTGGTATACGACGACGAGCCCTTCAAGCGCGTGTACGCCATCGGTGTGGTCAACCTCGCCCGCCTGCTTGCCGAACCGACGCTCCTCCCCACCGCGCTCCTCACATGCTGCACGCTCGGGGCTAACATCGCCAAAGGGTTCACGCGCGAAGACGGCACGCACGAAAGCTTGTCGCCGCACGACCTCGGGCTCTGTTTTGCGGCGCGCTCGCGCCTCGCCGGGCGCGCGGTGATCCTCGCGGCCACCGTCTTCTCCCCGCCCGTCTCGGACGGCTGCGCGAGGCCACAGAAGTGCCGGGAGGCGCTGCAAACGGCGCTCGCGAACCTGAAGAAGCCGCAGACGGCGGAGCAACTCATGGATGCGGACATATTCTCCCCCGACGCGCGGGATCTCGGCTGGGGTAATACGGGGCAGTGCGCGGGCTGTCTAGAGATGGTCAGGCGTCGCGATTCGGAACGGCGGTTTGCTTTGTGGAAGCTTCTGCCCATGATCATGGGCGTAGAGGATGTCCTTGACTCGGATGCCTGGTCTGAAGCGTCTGACAGATGAGGGGCTTAGTCCTGGAGGGTGGCGAACGGACACCGGGAGCTGCGCATGCATGTACCGTGGCAAAGTTGTGGGTACTACTGATAGTCTTACGGGAGCAGGATGTACATGTGTCTGCTCCATGTTTGTAACACTGCGGACAGGCGAATGCATCAGCTCCAAAACTGAACGAGGCAGCGTTTGCTACGCAAAGTCGTAATCGCATTGTGCTCACCCAGCGCTGCCCTAATACTTACTAGCTATTGTCATCGCTGTTGCGGTAGGCTGAACGAAGTCCCGTGTATCTACCTCATCATACATGATATTGATGCCTCAAGAAACATACCGTAGCTCGTGGTCATCGTCCGCGGTGTTACGGCAGCGGCTATACAAGACTCGCGCGGGCCAACACTACCGCGACTGCGGAACTTGGCAAGGAGACAGACATGGCGGACGAGTCGTCACGCGGCTGCATCAATGGCTTCGTGAGCCTGCTTTAACTCAATCACTGGGACAGATAGATGGGCACATTACCTTCATGGACTACCAGGGGCAGCCGCGTTCGCAGGCTCTCCTGCTGGTGAACCACCATTCCGACCCCCCACCAAGATGCCTAGGATGGTTGGCAGCTTCTAGCATCTCTCTGAACACCGGCGAGTGGTCCGCGAGGAGTCAAGTTGTATATGCGGAATTCGACGTCGCGGGCCACGACGATGATGTTGCCGTCCTCATACCAGAACTCGTCATTCTTCTTCCTAGTTTCTCGTGCAGCTCATTCGAGCTCGCTTACGAGTGATGCGCGCAGACATGTCCTGATCAACCGATGCTGCGCGTCATGAGTGCTATGATATATGACTCGCCCGGGATGTTTCGTACTCAAACGATTATGGAGAGACGCGTTGGCCGTCTGACGTCTATGCCCGGTGGGTCCTGGGTGGACGAGCGAAACGAAAATGTCGTTGAGTCGGAAGCAGGAAGTAGTGACGCCGCGTGGCTGCCTCAGCGCGTCCTGTCACACTCACGTGCAATGTGTCGCCACTGGTCTTAAGCCGAGGACCCAAGCGCCGTCGCTCGTTCACTTCTTGCCATCGTTCGCTGTCTTGCAAAGTCGGGAAACCAGTACTACGTGCCCTCACAAGGAACCGAAAGAACCGGTATCCGGTAAGCTTTCTGTTTGAGTATTTTGAAGACTCAATCTTACTATAACAGTGCAGTAAGTATTGTGATTTGAGCGCCTTCACTAGTATAGGCACCCTTGAAACCTCCCGCCATCCTGAAGCCGCGTCCAAAATAATATGGCTAGCTCCAAGCGTCGACGAAAGGATTCCAGCACTCGCGAAAACACGGAGTTCGAGTCGACCGCGAAGGGAACTTCGTCGGGCAACCGTGACGGAGAATTCTGGTTCGAGGATGGCAACGTCGTCCTCATCGCGCGCAACTGCGAGTTCCGCATCTTCAAGGGAATCCTCGCCCACCATTCCCCCGTATTCCACGACATGTTTTCTCTTCCTCAACCACCGCCTTCGCAAGCATGCCCCGTCGTTCACCTCAGTGACTCACCCGAGGACCTACGACACGTATTGCGAGCATGCATGCCCCAAAGCGATTCAAGGTCACCCCAGTCTCCCACTAGCTGGTGTGTTCCATATCGATACTGACTTGGAAGCGACCTCTCATAGCGTCGGCCCCTTCACACAGAAGGCCAGGCCCTCCATCCACGCAATTTCTGCCATCATCCGGCTCGGGCACAAGTACCAGATGCAGCACATGGTCGCCCAAGCGGTGCGGTACCTCAAACGGTGGTTCACCTCCGACTTCGCCGTATGGTCCGCCGGCAAGCTCCACCTCCCCGACGCCCCGCTCAAACGCGTGCACGCGATCGGCGTCGTCAACCTCGCGCGCCTCGTCGACGAGCCCTCCCTGCTGCCCACCGCGCTCCTCGCATGCTGCCTCCTCGACGCACAGATCGTGCAGGGGTTCGCGCGCGAGGACGGCGCGCGCGAGAGGCTCGCGCTGGACGACGTCGGCCGCTGCTTCGCCGCGCGCACGCGTCTGGCGGAGGAGGCGCTCGTGCTCACCCTGCGCATCTTCAGCCCGGAGGTGTCGGACGGGTGCGCGGACCCGCAGATGTGCGAGATGCTGCTGGGGCAGACGTTGGCGAGCGTCGCGCACGAGCAGAGGGACTTTGCGCGCGCGGACGTGTTTACCTCGTGGGTAGACAGGGCAGCGGACGCAGGGCCGCTCAGCTGCGTCGACCTTATGTTCCAGTGCTGCAACAGCTGCCAGGAGATGGTGAAGGAGCGTGACCTGGAGGAGAGGCTGCGGGTGTGGAAGGCACTGCCTGAGATCATGGGAGTTCGAGTCGATGGATGGGCTGCAAGCAGTCCCTGAGATGTACACATGGTTAGAGATTACGAGCCAGAGCGCGCGATTGTTTGGCATATGTTACTGAATAAGTGGCCGGAAGGTGCTCCCGCCCGTGAGATGCGCCGTTTCCGTGAAACGTATTCGTCTAATATAGAGGAAGAGCAGCCGGAAATCAGCTCAAGCGAGTATATATGACCCGATGCGGCCAGGGGTGCATTTCAAGTTGAAGTATAAGTACATTCTATCCGACCGTACGTGCTTTGTTTACGGTGAAAGGCTTCTCTATGCAGTGATGTTGATAGATTCCGCCTCCAGGTGTTCTAGTATCACCGCACTGTGGGACCGCGGGACGATCCTGCACGCGAACCGCGCCGGCTCACTACGTCGAAAACGTCCGGATGAGCTTGTCGTTTCTATCATAGATGCATCATACGTGTAAGGAACTGACCTCGAGAAGGCCGAGATGAACTTCGCAGGCGGCGTGTACTCCGTCCCTTCGTTGTCAACAGGTTTCAAGATGTCGAAGAGCGCGACTATGTTCGCGATCGCGAGCCAGATACTGGCATCAGCGAGAGCTTGTCCAGGGCAAACCCTAGCTCACGCGGCGTTCACGAGAAAAGGAAATGCAGTACGTCAACACGGCGTCGGGCTCATGGGCATTTTATCACCCACCTGCGGCCAAACCCGAACACAAAGCTGCTCGGGGCCATGTAATCGTCACCCGCCTTCGCGTCGACGCCGAGATGGCGCTCTGGGCGGAACTCTTCAGGCTCTGGATAGTATCTGGTGTCGCGTGCCATCGCCCTGCAGCGGATACCATGTGCAGGACCGTGAATTGATGGACGGATACCCTTGCAATGCGCAATGTCACTGACCAGATGTTGGGGATCATCATGCAGCCTGCGGGGATGTCGTACTCGCGATATTGGTCGCCCTTCATGACACGGTGCGGGACGGCTGCGCGACAATATATCATCACCCATGCTGCCACTCTGCGGAGATTGACTCACCCATGGGCAAGGGAGGATTCCAGCTGCACAGGAAATTTCGTCATTTATACGGTGAAATGCACAAAATGTGGTAACTCACCGGTAAAGCTCTTCTACGAGTGCGCTCACGTACGGCAGCGACTCGCGGTCGTTGAAGTCGGGAAGCCGCTCGTGACCCACAACGCGATCGATCTCCTCCTGCGCTTTCTTGAACACGTCTGCGTTGCGCGTCATTGCTAGGATAAACGTGTACAACAGCGCGCGGCTCTGTTGCGGCGAGGCGTGCGTAGGTAAGTACGATGGCGGCGATGCTATCCAGGCATACTCACCGTTTCCACTCCCGCTATAGTACACAGCAAAGTGTCCGCATCCGAGTCAGCACGCTGCATGACTTTCTTTGTGTGTACTCACCTCCGTACACATCGATGGCGAGGCCTTTGATATCGTCCGCCTGAGCCGGTGTCGGCTTCCCGTCATATTCCGCCAAAACCGAGCGGTAGATGCATGGTGCACCAGTGCCTGCCGCCTGTGTCCCAACTCGACATGAATGCGCCCGTGATTTGGATAAAATACCATACGCACCATCGCCGAAGTCACGGTATTGTAGCTCGTGTCCAGGAACTCCTCGATATGCCCGCGCACGATCGAGGCGTTCCGCTTGAAGCCGATGCCGGGGAACCAACTCGGTATGTGTTTCACTGGAAAAGAGCTAGTTCGTTACCGGATTCTCGGCGTGGGTCGGGATAGTGTATGCTTACGAATCGGGACGAAGTCGACGGGCACGGACCCGGCTCTGCCTGCGTGGTTTGCCCCATTGAGCGCCCGCTCGGCCAGAGACACGAGCTCGTCGTCGACGCTTTCCACAGAGCGGCCGAACGTTATCTCCAGCAGCACCCCTGCTAGGTAGCTGTTATGATCGCATCCTTGTCAGCCCTCCAGTAATGAATGGCCGGTTCGCGTTGTGCACTCACAGATGCAGATGCTCAGTGAACTTCTCCGGCCGCCGGGATAGGTTGAGCAGAAGCCTGTGCACTTCCCTGTGCTGGATGTCGCGGTACCCGCGGAGCGTCGGCTTGTTACCTGCGGCGTCGAACATCCATTTTCGGCGCCTGCGGAACTTCTCCCCGTACGGAATGCCAGGCAGGGTGCGTGTTCTAAGCCTATGGTCGTGTTGATTAGCGTTCCGTCAACGAGACACAATGGCTGGTCGGGGACTTACAGCTCCATCAACATGACTAGTCGCGGCCGGTCGGAGTATATTGCGCTCCGTTTGTCCAGGAGATCCCTGGCGGCCTCGACGGAGTTCAACACGATGGCTGGAGTGCGGAGGATCTCGAAATATACGATGTCCCCTTTCAAACACGTCAGCACTTGCAAACACCTGTCGAGCTCGAGAAGTTGAGGGTGCGTACCAAATGTCTTTCCCCATTCATGAAACGCTCTTTCGGCGAATGTGGTAGGGAGCTGAAGAGCGTTGCCAAGTACTGGCAAGCCTCTGGGGCCGGGAGGTGGCTTGCGCGACTTGCGCACCCATGCGAACGCAGGAGTAAACGTGTGCAACAGCAGCAGCAAACAGCCGACGGCGCCTGTCAGGACTAGAAATCCCTGAGCGTCTGGCGCAGGTGCTGTAGCCGGAGCCAGAGACCAAGAGAAGGCCATCGCAATGCGTGGTGAGACAGTGCAGTGGAAGCTCAGGCATATATAGGCATCCGGAATAACATGCTGACCCGTGCTGCTAGTCTTAGGCAGTACGCCCATCAAGCTGGGAACAGTTCCTTGCACCTTATTCTGACAAGGACGCTGGTGGAAGGACGAACCTGGAGAACTTGCTTCCTACTAGCGAGGCCGCGGCCCCGGCGAGGCGCCGCTCTGCAGGGAATGGTATACTGGCATCTGTTAAGCCACTGACGGGGGCGCCGCGAACGAACCTTGCCTGCATAGGATCAGACGCCGCTAAGCGTATATAGCCTATCGTTACCTTGCAAACATGTAATACCACGTAAGGCTGCCAGTGACGAGTTGCTGGGTGAGAGCATAGGAGGATATAACGTTCGGAGGACATGAGTATAAGCCTCCACATGCAGCTGCGTTGAAGACATCGTCAGTTTTTCTTGACAGAATCTACACAGAAGTACGAGATGCAGTGAACACGCCACCTTTACGAGCTCCGAGTGGCACCGGGGGTTACCACATTCTCAAGCTCTCCTGTCGGTGTAACTTCACTTCAGTCCTCCCCCGGGATTCCAGGAATGGCCCGCAGACGCCTCCCAGCTGCGCGGCCTTCTTCCATGACCCGCCTCTCCATGACTCTTCATTTAGTACGTATGGCGGAGTGGAGGGGAGCCTTCGCGTACGACTAGAACAGATCTGGATGTGCGAACTACGATGCGTGAGTAATCGTGCAGCTCCTTCTGCAGACGTTGCAGCTCGCGCTCGCATCGGTGACGTGTGCCAAAGCCACCTAGTTCCTCGTTAGCTAGGGACCATGTGAGCACGCGCGCAGCGACACGCGGCGAGTCGGAGAGCCCTACTGTGCGCCGCCGCGGCGAAGTCCAGCGTAAGTTCATTGGTGCTCAGTCGCTCGCACGTACCGTCTTCGTACTCAAACCCTGCAACACGCTAAGACATGAGCACGCAGCAGCTGAGGATCGCTTAGAGCAGGAGGGAGCGTTCTTCAATGAAGCCCGCGCCGGGGTTACTAGACGCCGATGCCGGAAGAGCCGCGGGGCCCCCGCGCGCTCTATTTGTCAAAGAAGGTCGCGCAGTTTTCTTTGAGGTAGTTCAGGTAGTGTGATGAATTTCCGGATCCCATATTTGCGTCCTAGGCGGATCAAGGACGAGAGTGTGTACAGTGGTATGACGAGTCCGCCGGCCAGAACGGACTGGTGCAATCAGCTGGACAGCAAAATGGCATTTAGGAAAGCGTTCAAATTGCTTGGTTCCTGTATACTCTTGTCAGCTTCGCCGAATCATGATGACAATATGAACATACTGCTCAGACTCTGTTCGTCATAACGACGCCGTTGGGTACGGCTCAACATGACAACCCGTATGTCAGCAACATGGGGGAAACGAGATAAAGCAGTCCCGATACAGGTTGAAAGTGCCACAACAGAGTGCAACGAAGTATTTGTGGTAGTTTTGTGGTGGTAAAGAGCGAGCGAGAGTGGACATAAAATGCCGAGGCCCTCGGCACGCGCCGGAGAGTGAGAATGGGCGCCTAATATTGAACGCTCCGAGGTGCTCCGAGGGTTGACGCGCTGACGAACCGTCATAACTTCAATTGACCATTCTGCACCGCAACTACCACACAGGCCAGCTTCCAGGAGTTCATAGCACTACGCTATCGAGTCATGCATCTAGGTCTGTCAAAATAGTGACTGCGCTGTCGGATCGCGGGACGATCCTGCAAGCGAACGGCTCTGGCTCACTACGCCGACGTATACGGTGACGTCGAGAGACTTCAGGTTAGTCTGCGGTATTGCAGAGGAATAGCCTGGGTAGAACTGACCTCGAGAAAGCCGATGTGAAATTCGCAGGAGGCGTGTTCTCTTTCCCTGCCTCGTCAACGGGTTGCAAGATGTCGAACAAGGCGACGATGTTCGCGATCGCGAGCCAGATAGTGGCGTCCGCGAGAGCTTGTCCTGGACAAGACCTGATTCGCACAGCGTCCACGCGCAGAAAAGGGCGAAGTGGACGTTAAGAATACCTTCACGAGCGGAAGACGCAGCAGATACGCACCTGCGTCCGAACCCAAACACAAAGCTGCTTGGAAGAACGTATTCCTCGCCCGCTTTTACCTCGATCCCGAGATGGCGCTCTGGGCGGAACTCTTCCGGCTCTGGATAGCATCTTGCGTCGCGGGACATCCCCCTGTAGCGATTGGGACGTGGAGCCTAGTGAGTTGATGGATGCCACGTTCGCGATGCGTGTATAACTGACCAGACATTAGGAATCATCATACATCCCGCGGGAATGTCGTATTCGCGGTAGCGATCGTCCTCAGTGACGCGATGCGGGACCGCTGTGTAATGACTGAATCAATATTCAAGCTTTTAATTATTTCGAGTATCGACTCACCCATAGGGAGGGGGGGATTCCAGCTGCACAAGAAGTTCGTCATCCACAGAGTAATATGTAGGTCTAGAAACTCACCGGTAGACCTCTTCTAAGATTGCATTCACGTAGGGCAACGACTCGCGGTCGCGGAAATCCGGAAGTCTTTCCCGCCCCACTACTCGATCGAGCTCCTCTTGCGCCTTCCGGAGAACGTCTCTTTCACGTGCCATGACAAGCATGAAAGTGCGTAGAGTTCCGCGGCTCTATCGCGGTGAAAAAACATCTGGGTGAGTGCAGTGGCCGCGCGACTTTTTGGGCATGCTTACCGTTTCCACCCCCGCTGTGCACAATTTTGTAGTCGCGTCAGCAGAACATCATGTGACTATTTGCGCGCACTCACCACCATACACATCGATGGCCAGACCTTTGATGTCATCGGCCTCAGCTGGGGTCGGTTCCCCTCCATACTGTTCCAGGACCGAACGGAAGATGCAAGGTTCTCCGGTTCCGATCTCCTGTATCCCATCCTGACTTGAGTACGGACTGCGTGCGCGGCCGTAAAATATACGCACCATCGCCGAAGCGACCGCGTTATAGCCCGTGTCCAGATACTCCTCCACATGCCTGCGGACGACCATGGCATTCCGCTTGAAGCTGATGCCTGGCGTCCAGCTCGGTATGTGTTTCACTGAAAACGAGTCAATCCGTAGCCTGATTCCCCTCGTGGGTAGGGCCCCGGGTAGAAAATACTCACATATCGGAACAAAGTCGACAGGGACGGACCCAGCTCTGCCTGCATGGTTCATCCCGCTGATCGCCCTCTCGGCGAGACGAACGAGTTCGTCGTCGAGGGTCTTCACAGGGCAGCCGAACGTGATCTCCAGCAGGATCCCTGCCAGGTAGCTACACATACCGCGCCAGCGTCAACATACATACTAATGTAAGTGCCAGTGAAACACTCGCGGTCCCGATTTTACACTTACAGATGCAGATGCTCGCTGAACTCGTCCGGCCGCCGGGAGAGGCTGAGCAGAAGTCTGCGCACTTCTCTGTACTGGATGTCCTGGTATCCGAAGAGCGTTTGCTTGTTGCCTGCCGCGTCGAACATCCACTTTCGCCGCTTGCGGAACTGGTCCCCGTACGGGATTCCAGGCAGGGTGCGTGTTCGAAGCCTGCGGTTGGGTTAGTGCGCTTTGGCGAACGAGCTGCGTGCGATGGCTGAGCTGGAACGTACATTTCCATCAGCAGAACTAGTCGCGGTCGGTCTGAGTATATGGCACTGCGTTTGTCCAGGAGGTCCCGGGCGGCCTCGAAGGAGTTCAGTACGATGGCTGGGGTGCGAAATATCTTGAAGTACACGACGTCCCCTGCATATTCCACAATACGTTAACATTACTCTCTCCAGCTCAAGAGGTTTACGGTGCGTACCGAATATCTTTCCCCACTCGTGAAACATTTTCTCAGCGAGTGATGTAGGAAGCTGCAGAGCATTTCCCAGCACCGGAAGACCTCTAGGGCCCGGCGGTGGCTTGCGTGTACTCGCAGACGCAGCAGCAAAGTTGTCAAGCAGCAGTAGCAGCAGCAGCAACGAACAGCCGATGGCACCTGTAAGAGCCCAGAAGCCCAGGGTGCCCGTCACCGAAGTCAGAGACCAAGAGGAGGCCATCGCGCTAGGTCATAGCAGACTGCGAACGTCGGATATATAGCTTGCAGCTGATTATTCCTTCACCCAAACAGCCTTGCAACATCCGTGCCTAGTCGTGCTTCCATACGCCCATCAACGGTGGTTCGCAGTTCTGTTTGATAGCTGCACCGGAGAATGGGCGGCCGGAGGTGCGCGTTTTGCATGAGGCCGCGGTCTGGTGTTACCGCGGCCTTGGCGGAAATCTCACACCTTCGAGCTGTCATCGATGAATTGACTGATAACGTCCATAGGTTGATCAGCATCCGCGAGGTAAACCATAGTACCTATTTTTGTTCAGGCGCGGCCAGACATACATAGGTTGTTGATATTTGTCTGGTTATGCATCTGCGCGCGGCTCTACAGGGAAGAAGAAGCACGAAGAAGAAGACGTGAAAGTTTGCGGGAAATCAGCGAGCGCTGACGCGCAAGTACTGAGTACTGCTTCCTTGCTCTGCACGTCGCAAATATTGTTGCCTGGGTTCATCAAATCTCGCTAGCAATACACCTGCTGCCACCTGCTTGAATCATCGCCATCTCCAGCGTTCCGTGCACGGACATTCGCCGCCTGTCACTGGCAAGAGACGCCATTATGAGTGGGCCTCCTTTGCTTCGCTGGCGGTCTCCATAGCCGCCATGGTAGCATTCATGCCAATTCCAAGCTCGCCAGCATTGCGATGGCTTTCTCCGACCGCGGGGAAATCCTGCACAGGAATGGCGCAGGTTGGCTGATAGAAGTATACGCTGGTGAATCCGCGGACGACCATCCTTCAAGCGACCGTTCTGCTCACCTAGTGAACCCAGGAAGGAACTCCGCAGGAGGGGTGACCTCTTTTCCGGCGTCGTCGATAGCTTTGCATACGTCGAATAGCGCTACGATGTTCGCGATGGCGAGCCACATGCTAGCGTCGGCCAAGTTCTGCCCCGCGCAGACCCTGCACCATGACGAGATAGGTGACGTCAATGTGCTTGACCGGAGACAATACGATGTTCGGAGCTGACGTACCTGCGCCCGAATCCGAACACGAAGCTGCTAGGCAGTAGCGCCTTGCTTCCTGGAAGCTTGGAGCGTAGATGGCGCTCTGGACGGAACTCCTCGGGCTCCGGGTAGTGCTTCGTGTCGCGCGTCATGGCCCTACATGAATAGAACGTGTCAGGTATGTCCTGCAGATACAATTTTCCCCGAGGGAGTCTGACCAAACGTTGGGAATGATCATGCAGTTCGCAGGAATATGGTATCCTCGATAGTGATCATCCACCAAGACGCGGTGGGGTAGTGCTGTGATACGCCAAATAATCCAAGGGTCAAAATTTCGTCCCATTGTTGCTTTTCACTGACGTACCCATGGGTAACACAGGATTCCAGCTGCGACGGTGATAAGTGGGAGATAGGTAAGGTAAAGCTACGTGTCAAATCAAAAGGGCTTACCGATAAACCTCCTCCAGAAGAGCATTCGTGTATGGCAGCGAGTCGCGATCGCTGAATTCCGGGAGTCGATCACGTCCCACTACTCTGTCGATCTCTTCCTGTGCCTTGAGCAGGGCAGACCTGTTCCGCGCCACTGCGAGCAGGAATACGTTGAGCGTACTGCGGCTCTGTTGTACGAAAGGTCATAACAAGTGCGGGTTTATGCAGGCTGTTCCTAATCACTGACCGTTTCCACACCAGCTACGCATCTTCTGATCAGTGGAAGTTAGCAAGTATACGTTCGTCTGCGCACCTCCATAAACGTCGAATGCAAGTCCTTTAATCTGTTCGGCCTCCGCTGGCGTGGGCGTCCCTCCGTGGTCGGCCAATACGGTCTTGAATATACACGGCTCAGAGGTTCCAGCGGCCTGTCAGGGAATTAGCTCGGTCACTGGTCGTTGCGCAGTCCGAGAAGAGCAGCGCGCTTACTATTGTAGACACCACCATATCATAGCCGGTATCTACCCATGCTCTGATATAACCCCGAACGAGCATGGCGTGGCGCTTGAAACCCGCGCCAGGCATCCAGGTGGGGATGTACTGTACTAAAGGTATGCGATGGGTCTTCACGTCGGCTCCTAACACAAGTCGTTAACAGCTACTCACAGATCGGGAAGAAGTCCACTGGTACAGCTCCGGGCCTTCCAGCCTCGTTGGTACCGTCCATCCCGCGTTCTGCAAGACGAACGAGTTCGTCGTCTAGGGACTGCACGCGGCGCCCGTACGTGATCTCCAGCATAATCGCCGCCAGGAACCTGTCAACGATTGAGCGCATCATTACTATCAGCTCATATGGTAAGACGTCGGCGCTGGGGACAGTTTCGCACGCACAGGTGGATATGGTCGGCAAATTGCGCCGGCTGTCGAAAGAGATTGAGCAGCAATCGGTCGACCTCTCTGCGCTGGGTGTCCTGGTATTGCCGAAGCGTAGCCTTGCCTCCCACCGCGTCGTATAACCACCTCCGATGCTTACGGAATCGGTCTGACTCGAATGGAATTCCCGGTAAGGTGGGTGCTTGGAGCCTAGCATGACGAAAACGAAAGTGGGTGAGTGAAATAGACTCGGACTCAGAGAGTTGAGTGTGTGCGGACACTATCCAGGCTTCACTTACATCTCGCTCAGCATCACCAACCGCGGCCTAGCCGAGTAGATCGAGCCACGCTTGTCTAGCAGGTCTCGCGCGGCGTCGACAGAGTTCAGCACAATTGCGGGCGACTGAAAGACCTTGAAGTATACAATATCCCCTAGGAAGGTAGTTTTAAGCGGAAACGCATGATACAGTCGAAGGCTCGTACCATATTTCTTTCCCCACTTGAAAAGTGCTCGTTCGGGGAATGTCACTGGAAGCTGATGTGCATTCCCCAGCAATGGCAGACCCCGCGGACCAGGAGGAAGCTTGTGCCTTGCTTTCTGCAGAGTCCTCCAGACTAGAACGAAAGAGGTAATGCATACAAGGATGATAGCAACGCCGAATGTGCCCAAGCGAATCTCGGTTCTTGCTGCAGTGACAATGTCTGAGTGAGAAGTCATCGCAAAAGCTTTCTGTCATGGTAGAGCGCAGGTTCGATTTATAAACGGTCGGAAGGCCAGCCTCTCCGCCCGCGGCCGGGGGGGTTCCTACGTCACGCGCTGGAACCAAGCCTTGAAATGTACCTCCTGGGACGCCATCAACGAGCTGATTGGATACGCCACTGTATGGAAGTCTGCTCGACGTGCGTCTTTCTGGCAGACCCGCAGTACGCCAACGCCATCGGGCCCGAAGCCGTCAGACGTGCGAGTTCATCGAACGGGACTTTTTTGACTGGGAGCAAATCTATCCAAGATGGTGTTCAGCATGATTGCCGGGGTGCGGAGTATTTTGGAAAACACGATTTCGCCTGCGAAAAAAAGTAAGAGTGCCAACGAGGCCAGGTCAGCAGATGGATGCGCAGACGTGGCACTGATCACGAACCGTACTGCTTTACCAATGCGGATAACTTCTGCTCCTGAAATCGTGCGAGGAGCTGGCGGGCGCTCCCCAGAAGGGGAATACCTGCTGGACCGGGCGGCGCTCGCGATAAGCAGTTCTCGTAAACACAACGAAGAGGAGCGCGTCGTGAATAAGTAGTTCTCCATCCATGTTGAACGATACCGTGGTGGATATGTCTGACAGTGGTGAGGTCTAAGGGCATGCAGACTAGAGCAAAGGGACTACGTCTCGCTTCATGGGCGTGGACCTGCACGCAGCTACAGGCTTATGAGGAGAGCATTGGCTGCCTCCGCGTTTCGCGTCGTATCTCCGCGGCCTAGCTTCCGCAACGCCAGTAATTCCGTGATCATCGGCAATGACACGGTCACCGGGACCCTACGATATGAATGCAATCGCCGTATAGGAGCACTCAGGACTCACACGTAGTCTCTGCTTGCAAGTACTCGCTTGTGAGAAAACAATCTGTCCATATGCGAAGAGGAAGTGAGTATGGTTGAGCGTCATATTCCAGATCAAGCGAAGACGCACCACTCTGATAGACTGCGCTAAGAGACACTGAAGGCCATTGCAGTCGCATCAGCACCGTCAGCGTACTAAGGGTCTTCTAACAGACAGAATGTGGAGCTTCTTGCCGGTGAGGTTACTTCCGGCGAGAACGAGGCACGCCGCTCAAGCCATTGCTTCATGTTAAGAGCACAACGGCGATTCGCCACGGTGGGTAACCCAAAACGATGCATTGTGCTGCATAATGCGATACTGGATGACGGGTCGCATCTCCGTACAACATCGCGCTCTTGAAAGCGCCCTCACCCTCATATGTCAAGTTGCGCGATCATAGCCGCGGCCTTCTCCGAGCGAGGAACGACCTGACAGGTGAACGGCGCAGGTTGACTATGTGTGAGAATCCCCGTTAGCGTTCGTTCAGGATGCCGCGGAGCTAGGTGTGCGTATGCACCAACCTGGTGAAGCCGGGCTGGAAGACGATAGGAGGGCTAATCTCGTGCCCTGCCTTGTCAACGGCCTTCTTGATGTCGAAGAGAGCAACGATGTTGGCCATAGCAAGCCAAAGGCTAGGGTCCGCCAGAGCCTGGCCAGGACACACTCTGTGCGGGAAGGAGGACACCTGTTAGAACCATATCTAAGAGGAAATTTTACAGCGTAGACGGCTGACCTTCTACCAAATCCGAAGACGAAGCTGCTAGGCATCAGGAGCTCGTCCTTTTGCTCGTCGGGAACTATGAAGCGTTCGGGGCGGAAGTCTTCAGGATCCGGATAGAAGCGCGTGTCGCGTGTCATTGCCCTGTGGTCATGGTGGTCGGAGTCAATGTAGGTGTGAAGAAAATTCGCTGTTAATATGTACCAAGTGTTTGCTATGACCGTGGAGCCTGCGGGGATGTCATATCCACGGTACACATCGTCAGACGTGGCACGATGCGGGACAGCTGTGAAGATTGAGTCAAACGGGCACGAAATCTGTAGGGGCGGAAACTTTGCAATTACCCATTGGTAGGATAGGGCTCCAGCGGTATGTCTCCTCGAGCAATGCGTTCAGATATGGCAGAGACTCGCGGTCGCCGAACTCCGGCAAACGCGCGTTCCCGATTACCCTGTCGATTTCGTCCTGCGCCTTTCGGAGCATGTGTGGGTTTCGCACGAGATGCAAGAACCATGTTGACAGAGTTCCGCGACTCTGGGCAGCTAGGCAATCAGTTGTCGTGTTCAAGTAGAGGAGCAGTGCATACTAACCGTCTCGACGCCCGCTACAGAAAAGATATATCAGACGGATGCGTTAAAAAGGAGAGAGTACCACTGACCCCCATACACGTTGAGCGGCGGTAGACCCTTCACGTCGTCCATAACATCGGGGGGAGGAGAACCGTCGAATTCAGCCAAAATTGAAGCGTATATACAGGGTGCAGCGGTGTCCGCGGCCTGCACACCTTCTGTTAGCTTGACGCGCTTCGAGAGAGGACACACTACCAACCATCTCAGCCGCGAGAAGATCATATCCCAGGTTCTTCCATATGCGGACGTACTCGCGCACTCTCAACGCATCCCTCTTGAACTGGGCACCGGGGAACCAGCTCGGAATGTGCTGAACTATTGGCAGGAGAAAGGCACGGGTATCAGGGCCTTTCCATTCCGCAAGAGCACTATGGGGAAACGCACGTATAGGGAACCCAAGATCGACAAGTTGGGCGCCGGGACCTCCGAGACCATTCGCCCCTTCGACAGACCGCTCACCTGCCTGGACGAGTTCGTCCTGGAGGGAGGTGACCCGTCTGCCGTAAGTGATCTGAGTCATGATACCGGCGAAGTACCTTAAAGTTCACTGCGTGAGGTGGGAGAAAGATAGCAATCGGTGATTGACGTACAAGTGGACATGGTCCAAGAACTCGTGTGGGTTACGGAGGAGGTTCCGTAGGAGGTTGTTGACTCCCTCGCGTTGGAGGTCCTGGTAGCTCCTGAGTCTGTCCTTGTTCCCGACGCCGTCATACATCCACTTGCGGTGCCTTCGGAATCGATCACCGTAAGGCATTGAGACGAGGGCAGCCTCTTGACCGATCCTGTTGACGCACGAAAGGAATTAGTCTATGAGTTACGGCAGCGACGATCCTCGTGGTTTAGTAGACTGACATGTCAGAGTGCAAGATCATGCTCGGCCTGTCCGAGTACTTCGCGCTACGCTTGTCCAGGAGATCTCTGGCGGCCTCAATAGTGTTGAGCACGATGGTCCTTTTGCGCAGGAGCTTGACGTATATGACGTCCGATTCTGAGCGTGATTTGTCAGTATGAATAAACCCAACATTGTCGAAGAAGAAGAGACTGACTGTACTCCTGTCCCCATTCGAGGAACTTTTTGTGTACGAATCTCGGCGGTAGTTTGTGAAGGCTACCCAGAAACGGAAGCCCACTCGGTCCAGGCGGGAGTTTCGCCCGCCGTCCTGTCGCATATCTGACGGAAATGAAGAGCAGCAGAGAGACCGCAATCAGCTGCCAAGATAACGTGAACGACATGATGGATGTAGGAGGGTAATCGAAAGCAGTGGAAAAGTGTCAGTACAGTGTTTGCCGCGGTTGTGCAGTGTCGCCGTGTTGTCGTTCTCAAGAGCGTATATATACAGCAGCAACGGGACACGATGCAAGTCCACGGCTCCGCAAATCAAAGTCGAGATGACTGCGAATCGCGGAGCCGTGGGGACCGTAGCCGAGTTGGCAGTGATGTCGGCGCACAAGCACATCAGTACCGTTGTCTCTTCGGTACCGTGCTGCGTGACTCCGGGAATAGCCGGCGGCATAGGCAGCTGGACGTGGTACCGTGGGTGCAGCAAACCCTCCCTAAGCAGCCGTGTCAATCAAGGTGATAAGTTTCCTTTTACGGACGTACATTTACCCACTAGCAGAGCGGCGAAGAACGCCAGCGGCATTGTTGTGTAGGACGTCTAAAAACGGCGGTGTACGAGTTACAGGGTGTCGGGGATATAGACACGCGCTCCACTGCTCGGACTCTCTCCGAAGAGCCGCGCTGGAGTATGGAAGTGACGCCGATGGCTGTAACAGTAGTTTGGCGTTGCGTTGGCATCATCCAGTACGAGTCACCGTTGCGGCGGCCTCGCGTAGGCTGTTCAACGTGAATCCGTGAGCCCACAGGTTCGAAAACGCTGGGCGGTCTCAAGCAGCGACAAGAGGTGGGCATATCTTGAAACGCGCAAGGGTCCAGAGACTTCAGTATAGGATTGGTGTATTCGATCGTCGCCGAGTCTAGAGAATGTGAATAGCCTCCTTCTCTTCGACACTACCGCGCTCCCACGGGAAAAGGCGCTGTGCGCGCCAAACGTGCTCCACCACAAACCGAACGCTCCCTTCCGGGGTGGGCTTCCATGCGCCCTATGAGAGCAAATTAGCCCGTGAATCATGTACACGACGACGCCGACGCTAGATAGGGTCCACGCGGTGACGTACCTCATATCGCTTCCCGTCGACGGTGACACGCCGCAGGCTCGGAGCGCTGCATATCAGCGCCTCTGCGAGGTCCTGTGAGATGTCGCGGCGGCGCCAGTGATGTCTTATGTTGAAGCTCGCAGTGTGGAGGCGTTCTAGGGGTTCTGCGAATAACGGAAACTCGTCCTACGTCTGCGTGAGTGTTGTACTTTGCTCGTGGATGGGATGAGACATATGAACTGACCAGAGTGTCCTTCGAGATACTGAGTGCGACCTCCTCCAGGGCAGTGCAGGTATTGCATAACTTCTTGAGCATGTCCTTGGACACATAACACCCAGGCATATCAAGCACTCGGAGACGCGCGGCGTGCTTGAGGGAGAGGTGCTCAAAGAGCGGATGGAAGCTGACCGCAACGCCGTCCGTCTCGTTCTCGCAGATGAGACGCAGTGTCTCAAGCGGCGCCTTGGCTATCACGCGACGGACCCATCGACAGAGACGGTTGGTTTCATCTGTCGTTGAGACGCTGGAATACCGGACTGTGAGATGGCGGAGATGCGTGAGGCGGGGGTTTATGGAGGGTCGCATTTGCTGGGCGAATGCGGGAATCAGCCATGTTTGATTCAAAGACGGTGAGAAAAAGCTTACTAGATAGTATCGGAAGTCGAGAGCTTGGAGGCAAGGCATGTCCTGCCAAAATTTGAACACGTCGTCATCTGTGAGCGAGTAGGAAAGGCCGAGAGCGAACGAGGGCGTGTTGTGGAGATAAGGCAAAAAGGAGCGCAAGACCCCTGGAGTGACCGATCCGCAGCTTTGCTACACGAACTTGGACTCAGCGAAGATACATCAGTTTACCACAGAGGTACATACCGTTAACCGAAAATCGCGGAGCGCATTCTGTAGCTCCCCGAGCCATTGGGGCAGAGACTGCAGGAGGGCCCGCGTCGGGGACTGAATCGTCAAGCTTTCGAGGTTGCGTAACTGGACGAGCGCGGGAACATGCTTCTCGTCGGCGCAGCTCACATTCACTATGAGGCTGCACAGGCAACGCAATTGGGACAACAGCGGTAGCACGTCTGTGAACAAGGCGTTATGGTGTCTCTTCGGTGCGAATACCAGAGTGTTCAAATTAGGCCAGCTTTCTACAGCGGTCTTCACATATTTTGAGAGTTTGCTTATGTGCGCCGGACGTATTGATATATACCCTATATCACGACGTTGAGGTTTGGAAAAAGTCGGGAAATTGCATGAGCGACTCACCGCTGACTTCAAAGCGTCGAACTAACGGTGCGTTGTGAGGTAACAGGGCGGACACAAAGATCCCTTCCTATGCGAGAATGAGTAACTTTACCAAAAATGCCAAGATGCGTAAATTACCTGGAGGTCGTCTCGCTTCCCGAGATCGAGGACGGGACTGAACTCTGGGGAGTAAGTCACTTTCCGGTACAGGTATGTCGCGGACGCCTCTCTAAATGCGTGGTTCACGAGGGAGAATGCACATAGCGACCTATAGTCGTCCCGAAGCGATTTGAAAACGAGAAGTAAAACGTCATATGAAAGATCTAGAGAGGGATTCGCGGTCATTCGGCGGACGGGTTGGTGACGTGGACACGATGTTTATATGTTCAGATATATGCGCTGAGTTCGAGACAGATGCGAGATCGATAAATCTCCTCATCAGCATAAACAATTGGGAGAAAAGACGAACTTACCCGCGGAGAAGCAGGAAGAAAACAGAGTTGTCGTTGCCTCGTGGAGGCCTGGCGCTGATGGGCGCCAAATGAGCATGTCAATACGGACAAACACAGTGGAATGTTGCGCCACCTCCGACCGGCCCGGAAAGGTGGCAGCTGCTCCTCGAACACTCCGACCCCGAGAACGAGTAAGTACTGCGTACAACGTTTAAAGCGGACTGATAGCTACAGTATTCTAACAAACGCCCCGAGATCAAGCACTATCGGATAACCTACATAAACCGCTGGTCAATATGCCTAGTCCACGACGGTCCCCTCGTGAGTTAAAAGACGCACCTTCAATCGCCATTCGGGGATATAGATCCCCAACATTGCAGAAAATTGGTTCCAGCCAGTCCGCCTCTCCTTCTGATCCCGCGCCTTTACCTCCGAGATAGACGTCGAGCAGAGCCCAGTACACCTTCGAGGCAGATTTGCGTGCGGGCACATACGGGTCCACCCCTGCGATGATGTCGACCTTCTTTTCGAACGACCCGATCAGCTCCTCCTCGCACTTCGCCGCGTTCTGGAACTTCTCTGAAACGGTTGGAGAGAAGACGCAAAGCCGGGCGCGGACGCCAGCCTTGATGAGCCGTTGCTGGGTGGCGAAGCAGAGTCCGAGGTCGTCCGGAGCGAGATTCTCCCGAATCCCGTCTTCCCGAGTAGATCCGTGCACAAGATGTGAGCCAAGTCCGCAGCACCGCCAGAACGCGACCGGGAGCATCGACAATTCTCCTATGAGACGCGCGAGGTCGACAACGCCGATGAGGTGGCGGAACTGCCCAGAGTCCCAGCGATTGAAGATGTCCGGGTAGTAGTTCTTCAGGTTGCCAGAGCGGTGTCGTATGTTTGCTTGATCTCATATCAGAGTCCGAGGCGAGTGCATGCAAAGACCAACTCGAACTATGGCACCGTGGGCATATGAGCACTGAAGGAGCGGGTGCAACAGGATGAACATTCAGTCTCAGCAAAAACTGGCGACGTCACTAACCTGGGCATGAACAGACGCAGCATATATCGCAAACCCTCCGGGCTGTCAGATGAATGGACGACAAAGCATGTGTTGCCTTGACCAGCATGCGTTTCCTCAAAGCCAGCAGAGACGGCAAGTGTCAAGTGTGAGGAGAATATATGCGCCAGTACCGAAGACCGGAGACTGATTAGGTTGATAGATTCGAAAACGGTGTCGCCAGCAGCCAGAATGACGTTGCGGTCCTCGAACCAGAAGCGGTCGCTCGCGGCGAGCGACAGCTGACCGACTTCCAAATCCTCGAAGGAGGAAACCTCTCAAGTTTGTCTTGCGAGGACGCTCTATCGCTAAGCTCTCAATGAACGATGCTCGATTCAGCATTGCGGGTGACGACGCATGACTGGAAATAAAATGAGCTGCATGTCCTGGTTCGCTGTATGTTTGCATTTTCTGTCTTCCTGGACGCCTTAGCAGGGAGCGCCTCTAAGTATGAGACCCCACTTACCAATACATGCCTGCTTTGAAGAACCTTGGTTGAATCAGATCTGCAGGACTGTGTCGGTATGGTGACTCCTTGGGTCACTGGTGAAAAGGAGTTGGTGGTCAGATTCAGAGAAACCTCGCCGGGCCCCCAGGGAAATTTCTTCGCGCGTCCACACCCACGTGGCCTTGACACAGCCACCCTCCACGCTGTGGGCGGCTTCCTCAGCGCGACTCGTCCGACGTTCAACGTTCAACCGTCACCAGCGGTCGCGCCCAAATTGACGATCAGTACATTATACGGCATCCAGTAAGATAATCATTGCGCTGAGAAACAGCGCACAGTCAAGCGAAGTACGTCTACCGTTACTTCAAAGCTTCGACTCGTCACTCGCTCACCCCTTGTCTCGTAAGTAGCTGCATCAATGCGCACGCCCAGTTCCCCACCACTGTTCCGAAGCAAGCAGCTTGTCCGATACGCCTCGTAGCATTCCCTTTGCATTGCCGCTATCGAACAGCTCAAATACACCAATTTGGCCGAAGGCAGGGTCCCCAAGCACCAAGGCCCAGCTGCCTGGCCGATTACTTATTCACCCTTGACGAACCGGCCACCGAGTCAATGTGGGCATTGATCATGGCGAGGATTTCCATTGTGCTCCGCGTGACAATGAAGGACCTGCTAGCCATACGATCACTTGACTGACGCGTCTCATCCCAACTACAACCATGCGCGGCCGCAGTCACTGTCCCAATCTCCAGTCGTATAAATCGCCGCCAACCCTTCCCGAATCTCCTCCACCATCCACCTCTGGACACATCTCTCTTGCAGCTTCTTTACGGCCCCTTCTTCCGTGCTGCGTTGGACTTGGGCGACATGGCGGTCGGGACGAGCAAGGTCGGCGGGGACAGCCCCCTAGATGGCGTTCATCCAGGATATATGTCAAGTCGTTCAGCGCCGCAGAATCAGCTGGTTTCAAAGGAGCTCTCCTTGACTCTCCCTGACATCTCTACCCTCTCTTTGATTCCTCGCCACCGACTCTATTCTCCTGCTCCGCCCAACTCACTGTGCCAATCCGAGGGCTCCGCCCAGGTAGGAGGGTCATATCTATACTGTATGTTCCGCCATTGACACTGTTAGGCCGCCAACCTCATCAAGGTCGACGACATTGTACAATCAATGTCGGAAACCATTAGCTTACGAGACAGGACGCCGAAGAACGCCGTCTGTCTGCCACCGGAACTGTGGCTAAAGGTCTTCGGCTATGCCGCCTTCGCGGGCCAATGCACTTTGGCACGCGTCGCCCGTCTGTCTTCAGGATTCAAGGGCCCCGCAGAGGCGGAACTCTACCGAATCCCGGAGATCCTGAGCACGCAAGCCGCTCAAAAGTTTGCATCCGCCATCCGGGCGTCGCCGCACCGCGCAGGGCTCGTCCGAGGACTCCGCCTCGGGTACCCAGAGAGCCAAAAGACCGCATATATTTTTGTGGTCAACGATTTCCTCCCCGAGCTTCGGCGGCTCCACATCCTGGATCTTTCTGGCTTTGGGGACGACGTCTGCGTGCCTGAACCGGCGGCGTTTGACTTACTGGTGGACCCCAACGGGTCAAAGTTTTCTTCGTTGCGCCGTATCCGCGGGCTTCCGCTTTTTCTGCGCCCACGGCTGGTCACCATCTTGACGGCGCTTCCCGATCTGGTGGAGCTACCCGTCCACGCATATGTATCGCTCCCGGACCACATCGCCGACGACTACGAGCCTCTAGTACTGGACATCCCGAAGAAGTTTCCGAGCTTGCGTGCGCTTTCGTGTCCGTATTCCATGCTCGACGGCGTGACCACTCCCGGCAACATCACGTCGCTGTGCCTCTCCCAGGTATCCCGCAAGGAGATGGGCGAAGTCGTTAACCTCTTCGGGCCGCAATTGGTGAGGTTGCGAGTGCAACGCCAGCTCAAGCCTGAGAGATACGCCGGGATGGCGTATCCCACAAACTGGAACCACTGGTTGCGGTTCCCGCGACTGCGGTTTCTGGACGTCCGGGACTCAGGCAAACGGGTGAGCCCCCTGCTTATGAGACCTTCCCTGGTCACTGTATACTGATATCGCCATATCGACAGCGCTGTGATTCGAAGACCGAGACGATCAAGGCGGAGAACCTTCCCCCGTTGCTCGAGACCCTAGTCTGGGACCCGACATGGATCGCGGACTGTGCCTTGCACGACTCGCGCTCGGAGGAGTGGAGGCGCGATCGAATTAGGACGTTCGCGGAGACGGTTCTACGGGGCTCTGCTGGGCTTCGGACGGTGGTGTACCACTGGAGGCGCGACGTGTCTTACCAGTGCGCCCTAGTCGGTGGCAGAGAAGGGCGGTTTTGCGAGTTTCTCGCGGACCCAACGGTGCAAGACGAATACGCGTGGGCGGACTATCGCTGCTGATTGTATGGATATCTAGATGCGTTTGCTATACACTATACCCTACTATACCCCTATGTACTTGTGCTTTCACTTGTTGTGACCCTCCGCTGACTTCGTAGTATGTTCTATTTCCTGTATCAGTCTAGGCATCGTACACATGTATCTCTCATGTTGATCATCCATTATCATAGCCTGTGCTTTCCTTGCTAGCGCAGGTCAAGGATCATTACTTCTGACATCAGAGATATCATCGCGCCGGGCAAGCTTTAGCCACGGCGCACGAGCCTACGCGCTCACGTGTTCAACGCGAACAAAGGCGGACGGAACGTTAACGCGTACACGCGGCATCCATATATGAGGCCGCAGTAGAGGGTAGGACAATGGCACGCGAGCTCCTCCCGTGGCTAAAATCCCTAGCCGAGGTCTGGAAGGGCTAGACAAAGAGCATTCAACACTATAACAGTCCGAACATCCCGAGGAGAACGTACCACACCCTCGTCCTCTTTCTTCTCCAACCTTCACAAAGACCGACATCCGCCAAAATGTTCAGCGCATTCTCCTTCGCCCCCGCTCGCCCTTTCGACCTGCAAGTCGCGCTCAAGGAATGGGGCACGACCGCCACAGACCACCCTGTCCCCGAGTTCAAAGGAAAGCCCAAGCGGAAGGACGACCCCACCGCCGAGGCATGGCTAAACCTCGTCGAGAAAGGGTGCTGCGCCCGCACGGTCCCAAAGGCGCATTGGCCCGCCGTGGCTAAGCACTTCATGGGCAAGAAGGCGCGCGGGCGTGCGCTCGAGCTGGAGAAGGTCATGCGCGCGCTGCATGGACAGCAGTGGGACTGGCGCTGGAAGGACTTCAGGGTCGCGGTCTTGAACATGGGGTGTGAGTACCTATCTATCTACGTATAGGGCCAGGAGAACTCACAGCATCGACAGGGAACATCGACGAGACGAAGACCCGTCCGGTCCATGTCGAGCGAAAGTCGACCGGCCTCTGGTGGATTGTTGGCGGCAAGGATGAAACCCCCGCTGCATCCAGTAAGAGCAACACCAAAACACCGCAGGCGACGCCTAAGAAGCCGCTCGCCGACGCGAAGCCCTCCAAGGCCAACTCCAACAAGTCCACAGGCTCGGAGTCGAAAGCACTCACGAAGTCCCCGCCCCCGAAGGCGGCGGTCGTCCCGAAGGACCCAAGGCCGACCCCGACGCGGAGCGGCTCGGTCTTCTCCCTTCCCGCCCTTCCGTTCCTCCGACCTACGCCCCAGCCGCAGCAGACGGTCATGCAGACGATCACGGCGCAGGTGCCGCTTTGGCTGCTCGCGGCCACAGACGCACTATCGACGCTCTCGAACGAGCACCCTGATGTCCTGACGGCGGTAGCGACAGCCCTGGTTGCGGTGGGGACGGTGAGCACGGGCGGGGGCGCCGCTGTGGCGGCCATCGGAGAGGCCGCGGTGGTCGTGGGGAGGGCCCTCAAGACCGCACACGACCGTGCACACTCGCACCGTTGAATGCGTTGATGATGATGAGTTACTTGTTACACCGTAGGAGCTCTTGCGCTGGGCGCTGTACTTATTTATGTGAAATCGCGCCGACGAACGTGGATGTAATGCGAGCCTGTCCTCATGGAGTTCGTCGAGACTAAGTTAATATATGGTATCATTGCGATCGGTGTTTGTGCTAGACATGCGGGGTGTCAAGTCAGCAATGGCTCAATCATGATGGAATATCTCTGGGTACTCACTTACTCTACAAGTACACAGTCAATCCTGAGCGGGCAAAGTACGCCACAGACGGCAACAGGACAACGATAGATAACAATAGTAAATCAGGGTCCACTGTTGTACAACGGAGGATTTAGCGTCGCCCGGCGACCCCTCCGAGCGCTTGGGCACTTCATGACTTCTTGGCGTCGCCCTGGACGACCTGTACCTTGCCGTCTGTCTGGGCTTGAAGCAGCGTCCCGAGGCCGACGGCGAGGGAGCCGAGGGCATGCGCGGTGCTGCTGGCGAGGAAGGCGCCGCCGGCCCCAGCGGTCAACGCGGGGAGTGCGGGGAGGGAGCCGACGGTGATGAGGACCGCGGACACGGCAGTCATGACCTTCGGGTGTTCGTTCGTGAGGAACTCGAGGGATTGGCAGGCGCTGACGAGCCAGGCGGGAACTTGGGTAACGGTCGTAACAGCTGGAGAGCAGGGGAATGTTAGGTATGCGACGACATAGCGAGAGGAAGAGCTAGCTTACATCCACCTGGAGTACCCGCAGGAGTTGTGACAGCAGACATGGCGGGCGTGGACGCGGGAGTGCTCATCACGGAAGAGAAGAACGAGCCAAAGCCCGATGATCCCGATGAGCTGAGCGACGAGACCGTCTCCACAGAGTCCGTCGTGGTTGAGCGGCGCAGGGTAGGAATGGCAGGAAGGGTCTTCATCGTGGAGCCGAAGTCGAATGTCGCGCGCGACTTCGGAGGAGGCCGTGGCGGCGTGGCCTGCACGGGCGCAGCCTCCTTCGATTCGCTGTCGCTGCCCATTCGAATGATCCGCCAGAAGCCCGAAGGCTTGCTCTCCACCTCGATCGTCTGCGTCTTCTGCGGGTCAATGTCCCCTGGACCCAGCGCACGTGAGTCAGCGGGTGCCTCGGACGCCCGAACCGGAGATGCACTCACAGCCCATGTTGCGCATGGCGATCTTGAAGTTCTTCCATGTCCAGCGGTACTTCCCTCCGTGCATGTTCTTCATCACGAGCTTCAGCTCGTCAAAGCGCGCTTTCGCCTTGTCGGCCAGGTAGTGCTGCGCGACCTTGTGCCAGTACTCGCGGGGGATATTGCGTTCGAGGCAGCCTGCCTTGATCTGGGCCAGCCAGTCTTCCACCGGGGGGTCCTTCTTCGGGTTCCCGAGGAAGCGTGGTGGGTTCGTCCACTCAGCGTAGACGGGCTCGAGGTCGTAGGTCTTGATCTTGAATGCGTTAAGCATGGTGTAAGTGCAGGGTGTAAGGGGAAAGTCAGGGTGGTGTCGGTGCAACCGGAGACTCGCTGGGGCACAGCTGTATATAGTCCTAGGCCGGGGATCGCGAAACGCCTCGCAGCGAGCACGCAAACTCGGGCTAGCGGCACAGCGCAGCCTCACAAGGTCAGGCTCGCGCTTCATAGCGGTCTAGGCAGGTGGGGACAGTTCATACCCGGCATGTGAAACAGGCGCAGAGCGATCGCGCACCAGATTGAGGTGCGAGGATGCGGCGATTGAGGTGAAGGGAACACAGGATTCGCGAAGACCGACAGGGCGACGGGGCGTCGTCCGCATGCAAAGCCGCTGGAGCGGAGGTGCCGATGACCCTTGCAGAGAAGACTCCTCGAGGTGATTTCACTCACCTCGTGCACGCCCTCATTTCGCCGGGGTAGGCATTGCCTGTGCCGTACACGAGGATCAATGTGCCTCATGTTCGCGATTGTCATCAGGCCGCCGCCCGCGACGAAGAACCACGACCAAAAAGAGAGGCATGGGCCTGCGCCCGCTCCTTGCGTGTGCTGGAGGACAGGCCGGCGGTGATCGACGTCCTGTGATACTCTGCATCACCTGCTAGAAGAAACATGGCCAAGGGTCGATACATTCCGGCAACATATCCGGTCACCATTAAACTTCTCTACAAAAGCATTCTGGGGTCAGCCATATGCGAACTATATGCGAGGCGCACTCACATCTCCTTGAGTCTGTAGAGGCATAGAGACACATACGCTTACCAGGAGCAGGCGTTTTTTTTATAACTAGCTGGCGTTTCCGGCGTCCATGAGTAGGTTTCGAATCATCGTGCATCATGTACAGAGGGACAGCGCGAAGCTCTGTCATAGATTTAGATTACCGGTCGTTCCCTTCAACCGCATGCTTCATAGCCGAAACTGCTCATCGAGAAGGGACGCGCAGGAGTGATGAAGGAACGATGAAAGACGCCCGAGAGCTTTTGAGAGCGGCGAGCCTACAGCGATAATTCTAACTCCGCAAGTGAGCCTTGTCCGGACCGGCTCTCCGGTATTGACTAAATACTAGTTCACTTCCCAGTCGAACTAGCAGGATCAGCTGAACCAAATCATCTCTCAGTCCACGGAGACTGGAGAGATCATCGCGGCTCGCTGCGCTCCGCCACTTGCACATAACTCGACTCTCTTGCTTTACTGCTATGGACGTGAACTTCCGGAAGATTGACATTGATCAATATGACGAGGATGTATTGCTCGATAGCGAGCTTTACGAGGCCGACCCGCGCGACCCCGCGCAAGCGTTGAACGATGTGAAGCAGAAGGCAGTATCCGTACGGGGTTCACTATCCAAGTACGTCCGAGTTTGCCGCCCCTCCGATACCTTTTGTTGATGCTGAACGCGCTTCTCAGGGGTGATATTGTAGGGGCCCTGTCTCTGGTTCTCGAGGAAGCTCCTTACGGCCCGGCTGCAGAAGAGGCGAAGGTGCGTCCCGGATCGACTCCTCCCTGACCGAAGATCGAATAGTTGAGGGACGTACGCACGGTCTAACAGAACCTCAACCTACAAACCCTGGTCTCGATACTGAACAGCACCAAGGCGACGGAGATTCCGGGCGTCGTGAAGGCACTGTCTACGGATGCGCAGGACACTCTGATGAAGTACCTGTACAAGGGTATGGCGCTGCCAGGTTGGGGAGACGTCAGCGGGAGTGTGCTGCTGGGCTGGCACGAGAAGGTGGGCCCCTCAAACGCTGCGTCGTTGCTCCCCATCCCTGACAATTGGCTGGATGCAGCTGACGGAGGTTGCGGGTACTGGCTGCATCGTGCGTGCCATGACCGACAGGCGACTTGTATGAATGCTCAACAAAACGGAATGTACACTATTCTGCGCGCACGGCACGCCGATACCATCTTCTTCAGAGAGCCATAAACACGAGGTTACGAGGCAGCGCTGCGCTTGTATGGCATACATTCGAAGAAGTCCATAGTGCCAGAGGCCCCTTCGCTCCATCTCCCGCTCCAACGACACCATGCAGAAGAGACAGCCCCTTCTTGTCTTGAACCTTTGGTAAGGCAGTTATGGACAGCTCACATAGCTTGGCTCCTAGTAGTTCTGTGTTTCCGACTCCTGAGTACAACGAGCGCTTCCCAAGCGCAGATAGGGTTTTTGCTTCGCCTCGCATCTGTATGCATGGGTTGGCGACCTACAACCTATCTAAAAGAATAGACGTATAATTGCACTACATACAGGATTATATCACGATGTCCATTCTCGACGTTGTGCGGTGAACTGGGGACCTTTGAGTCAAGGTATCGATGACTCGGCGGGCGCATCCCGCCACATCGACCAAATTGAGCCAAATCGCAACTTGAACCTCGACCACCACCATCGCAGACACCGTCTGCGACAACCTCATTTACTCTCCGTTACTCTTTTTATGCCCAATAGGCCCATCGAAGCTCATTCTACCAAAGATCACCGACACAAACAACTTCGCTCGCACACCACTCCTCGCCAACATGGACACCTGCACGGCAACTCGCACGCAGCCAGCACACCAAGCGCTTTGCTCAGCCTTCCATCGGAATCGCTCACTCACGTCACTGCCTTCCTCGACCCGCCCGACCTCCTCACCCTCGCGCGGATATGCAAGCAGCTCCATGCCCACGTAGCCGACGATAACACCTGGCGGAGAGCATACGTCTACCAGTACCTCGGGCTCACACCGGAGAGCGATCTGCACAATGACGCCAACGACCGGACCCTGATGCTCCGGAGGGAGGAGACAACCTGGAAGAAGGAGTTCATTTTGCGCTATAATCTGTGGCGGTACGTCATTGCGTTTTGAACACTGAGGACGATGATGCCGTTTGAGCTGTATGCGAGCATATATGTTGTCTGGTTGTGCCTCGCTGGTACCATGCGGTCCTTCAGTGAACATGTGGCAGATCCCCCTTCGCCCTTTTGCTTGTCCTGGTTTGGATCAGGTTGATTCCAATTTCACACAATTTGCTATATTGAAGAAAACTGTTCATGTCCTGCAAACGCGGGCTTTACGGTGGAATGCATGTGTGCGCTTCGATTTCTCTGGCCAGTCTCTGAGATCTACCTCGTGACTCGTTTCGTCAATGCAATGCGTCCCGCGAACCGTCTGAGTTGACGTTCGGTACTCATCCTTTGCACAGGCGATGGGAATACTCCCGTAATACTACCATCACCCATATTCCGCATCATTCTGCTGTCTCGGCAATGCATCTGATGCCCAACACCACGCTGTTAGCAGCGTCGCTTCAATACGGCGTCATTTCGCGATCCTACCCCTTGTCCGGCAAAGTCCTTCGCGGGTTCCTCGACGCTTCGGGGACCGCGAACGGACTGGGGATCGGCAATCCCAATGCCGAATTCTCGCCTCACGTCTCGTCGGTTGCTTTGACATCCGATGGTGGAACCGCGAAAATCCTTTGGGGCTATCGGAATGGCGAAGTTGCAGTAACCACCGCCGTTCGGGTCATGGACAACAACCGGGCCTCTGCGGCGAAGCTGGTCAGATGTCGTTTGGCCGACTGTCATGAGGGCGCCGTAGAGTGCATCGCTTGGGATCACAGTATAGACGGGTCTTCTGTCTTCGCCACCGGAGGCATCGACGGCCGAGTCAAGCTTTGGGGCATCAAGACGACGCTCACGTGTCTATGGACTTCGGACAAGGGGGCTTCGCTCGTGCCCGATCCTTGCATCAAGCTCGCGGTCGATCTCCAACAGGGTGTCGTTGCTGCAGCTCTTCGGAGCGGCGCCCTCCTCGTATGGATCGGCTTTCCGTCGCTTCCCCTAGAGCCGACGGATGCTGCCGTCCTAGAACCTCGCGAAATACGAATCCCTGCGCCTTCTACCCCTTCCGACTCTGGCTCATCGCCGTACGAGCTCACCTCTTTGGATGTCTCGGACTTGCATATCTCCGCTCAGCGGGATCGTTTATCCCTGCTCGTTGCTTATCATCCCAGCCCTCAGTTCCATCGTCTGAACTGGACACCCGCATTGGGCATGTTCGAGCGGACTTCCTTCGGACATGCCGCTGCGGGGCCGATCCGGTCCATCTTGCCGGTGTGGGCCTCTCGCGAAGAGGACAGCAGCTTCGTGATCGCGGGGGATGAACTCGGGGCTATCAGCATCTTTCCGTGGGATGCGCAACCTGCGCAGCCGCCCCCTTCCGGCACAGCTGTCATGCTTCCGGTGCACGCCTTCTCCGCTCACGAGGACGGCGCGGTGACGGCACTCGCGTGGAACTCCGCCGTCTTGGTGTCGGGCTCGTCCCGAGGGACGGTCAAGGTGTGGGATGCGCTTACGTGTGCCTCGCTGCGCACATTTGCCTCCCCCGCCGCTAGACCGTCCACTGGCGCAGAATGGGATGGCGTCAGCCAGATACTGCTAGACCGCGATGCTTTGATGGTATCGGTCGGCAGCAGGGTCATGGCGTGGAAGGCCGGTCCGGTGGGCAGGCCTGGCATGCACGGAAAGGGCAAGACCGTGCGGACTGCTAAACAAAGCGGCGTGGCCAAGTGGCATCGTGAGTGCTTTAGTGCGATTGTGTATGGTAGAAGCGAGCCAAGAAACTAATGACGATATTCTCTCCATTGTCCAGAACAACTGGAGATGCATCGCGATATCGCCGAGTCCCGCCGCGAGCTAGACGAGGAACAGCGACACACCCGGCGGACGTTCGGACGCGAGAGGGACCAGCTCTCGACGCTTGCGCATCTCGGACTTAGCGAAGTCGAAGCTGTGGAATACGTCCTGATGCTCAGTCGGGACGAGGAAGCGGGTCGTGGGCGACGCGCTATGGAGCCATCCCCGTTCGGCGAAGATGAAGGCGTGTTCATGGGCGATTTCGACGACCTGCCAACTCCGATGGCCACCCCGAGCGCCGTGTTCGGTCTGACGCCCTCCGCCGCCGCCTCGCGTACATCGTCATCTTCAGGACACTCCTCTCCCACCTCTGGCGCTAGTACAAGCGTCTTTCAGGGCGGCCGCACAGTCCCGCGCGCTATGCCGTCCACGTCCAATCACAAGGTCCAGGTGTCGCCCCGTTTCTATCCCGAGCCTATGGAGGCAGGATTGGATGACGGCGCTTTGGCGCGGAGCAGCAGCTCGAGCGGTGAAGGGATTCTCCCTCCTGTGTCCGATAGCGACCACTTCCCCGCGGTCAGTCGCACCCCATCCTCGGCGTCTGGCGGCGGCGGCGCCGCCACAAGCGTGTGGGCGACACCCTTGTCGAGCATGAGGGACTCTACTATGGGAAGCCCGCAGTCGATGCGTAGCGCGTGGAGCAACCCTCTACGTTCTTTCCGTTCCTCGGAGGCGCCATCTCCATCGCGCGTCTCGTCGCCGTCGCTGAGTCCGGCGTGCTCGTTGACAGGCGCCCTCGCCACCACTAGTCTGTCTGGGCGAAGCGACGGCGCCGAGCCGCCCGTGGACGAAGATGACGCAGACCTGCGTTTCGCTATAGAATTGAGCCTCGCTGAGGCTCGCAGTCGTGGGGAGAACGTTTGACGACTTTCGAGTTATGGTTATCTATGGTGTCCTGTACGTGACAGACATTGCGTTCTTGCGTTTCTTGGCTAGAGTTTCTTGACTAGAGGATCGCGTATGCCTATCCGAGTAGTTCGCTGTCCAATTATGCCCATAGAATCGATATGCTTCCCTCACAGATGGCTTGCTTCGAATTGTCTCGTGTCGGAGATCGGACGTCCTTGGATCGAAGGTGCGCTCGCTCTATCTTACGTCTCCTGCCGTTTGATGTGGTATCCTACTTTCTACAGTACGGCAAGGAAGTCGGGCACAGCAGCACTTCTTCGCGATATCAATAAACACCGAAGAAATACCTCCTTGGGATTGGTGCGCCTCTCGTGCTATCCCCAGATCGCGGAATCCTTCCAGGGTCAGTAATGTTCACACATATTGGATGACATGGCGCGCCTGACGAGACTATTCCTACGTCTTCCGGCTAGCAACATGCCCATGGCGGCCGCATTGCGTAGCGAGCCACTGCCGCCCACTGTCGTCGGCGGCGCCCGCGCTCCGCCAACGGCTGCGCACAATGGCCAAGGGAAATGTGCAAGGCCTCGTGTACGGCATGCCCGAGCTGGCTAGCGCGCTGACCTGCGAGTGAGTTTGAGGGGCCGCCTGGGATCCAAATATTACGTCTATTATCCCCGAACATCTGACAGCCCCGGATTGCAAGAGACTTGGATCACGTCGGCGACGGTTTTGCCTAGCAGGGACATTGCACCCACTTCGGCGCGAAACTCGAGGCGATGCGGCAGAGGGCGGCCCCGGCCCCGTGTGTCATTTGTTCTACACGTTCGCTCCCGCTCCCGCGATGAAGTGCGCTTCACGCACAACTTATGAGGGTATTATCACATATCCCAGTTCAGTAGCATCTTGGATCCGGCTTCGGCAGGCCACCAAGCGACCACACATGAACTGGTGACGTCGTCGTCCGACATACGAGGTACGTATCCGTGGTGTGTTGTGATGCGCGCAGGGTCCATTTGACATATCATAGCCGCTCATCTATGCACTGGCAGTGTTCTGCGTCGTTCGCATCGCCCACAAGTGCAGACTTGTCTTTTTGCAGGATAGCATGGCAACTAATGGCCCATCCGGAGCTCGCTAGTCCATATGGCTGCACCGGACGTGCGTCGCCCAGTCCATTACGGGACCACATAGGCACAGGAACTCCGACTAGCGACCGCCTTGTCATCACCCACTGTCATTATTCCATTGGCGTCGTTGATGGCTTCCTCGTTTCCTCGTAGACGTGATCTTCAGTCTCCTCGACTTCGCCCGCGATGTTCTCGGACGCTGGCAATCACATTATACTGCCGCCGTGTTGGCGGTAGGCGGCGAGCTACGATCTCCTTCTCGAACGTTGGTGCTCTGATGTCCCGGCGTCCCAGGATTTCGCGGTCAGCGCGCAGGTGACGGAGGCAGACGGTCCCGTACAAAATCCCATCTGATTACAAATACAGGCGGGGAGACCTGACATTCGTAAATGCCGTTTCACGCATGCAGGGACGTCCGAAGCGCGCAGTCCCCCGACCACAATTCCGTAGTCCCCGGCGAAAGGGCCTCGCGTAGGAGGTGGGGACGAGCTAAGTATTGATCACACCATACCCAAGAAGACCGCAGCCTCTGACCAGGACCCAACAGGAAGATCGGAACCGTTCGTACAGATGTCGGCTTGTCTATTCATGGGAACCCGTCGGCCGTCCGGGCATGTTGATGGGTGGACCCACAATGTCATCGATAAGCCTTCATGGCTCCTCGAGACCCCGTCGACCGCCATTCACAGGGAAGCACGGCATGCAGCATGAATGTCCACATTACTGCAGATCATCTCAGCCTTGAGGTGGTCAAATGTTCTCACTACTGAAGCAACGAGAACTCCGCAGGTTCCTGAGCAGGGCAGAAGGTCAGCAAGGCCTTCGAGGATAATTCATTTTGCTTGATCTATGAAACGATCGCGGCGCATCTTGCGCTCGAACGGCATAAGACTGCAGTCTTATGCTGTTCGAGCGCAAGTCTTTGGTCAACTGACTGAACCGAAGCTACAGATCGATAGCGATCGCGGATGATCTTAGCGAGACCTAGCCGACTCGTATTCTCGCATTCATCGCCGAGACCTTCGTGTTACGGTATGTCCGCGCCCGCCAATCTGCATATGGCTCATGCGAACCGTCCCATCAGGCAGAATAACGAACGTCTACTTTGGGCGGGCCCAGCGTGCCGCGGAAGGAATTACCTGGCGCTTGCGCCCATCACAACGCGGCATCAATTCGAGTTCCCGGGTACCAAATACCGAGGCAAGCTTGTCGCCTCACAGGCGTGCGCATCCGAGGCATCCCCTGCGAGAGGGCGGATTTTGTGTATTTTTCCCGCCACACCGTGCTGATCGCGTCGTCACGTAGTCCATGCCGATAACGAAGATGGACCACGCGAAACGTAAGGCGCGAAACGCGGACCAAAACACGGACCTCGGTCTGTCCCTTTCGTTCCCATCGTAGACCATGGTAAGCGAGGTAGCTATACCGTGTGTGGGACGTATGCGCCGAACGCCCGATCCCCTGGTCAGGGTGTACGACAAACACCTCCAGGAGCGCCTGGTAAGGTACAAAAACCCTTTCTGCACGACATTCTGCGTCAGGCCGCCACCGTCTCGCATCCCTACCCCCTTCCTCCTTCTCCCCCTTCACCTCAAACACTATGAGCGTTGAGCAGCTCCGACCTTTCCCGACACACTTCCGTTTGAAGGACCTGACCGCGATCACTTCCCCCGTGTTCGAGTTCAAGACGAACCCGCACCAGGAAGCGGCGGCGCAGGCCACTAACGCGTGGTTCGAGAGGTGAGTATCCACTTTCCTGGCTAGCCGTATTGTTAATCATGCGCGCGCTCTTGCAGGCGGAACGTCTACCATGGGCTCAAGAAGCAGAAGTTCTTGTCCCATCGGTTCGACTCATACGCGGGGATGAGCTTCCCGGATGCTGACGCTGCCCATCTTGAGACATGCATCGCGTTCTTTTTTTGGGCGTTCTCGGTGCGTGATCGCCCGTTTTTCTCGTTGCCCTGGCGTGGCGCTGATCCGCGCGCAGTTTGACGATTTATCCGACGAGGGAGCGCTGCAATCCAAGCCCGACGCCGTCCAGGTCGGTGTGGACATCTCCATGGAGGTTCTCAAGAACCCCTCCGCGCCTGCTCCAAATTTCCCCTACGCTGCCATGCTGCATGAGTACGTTTGACCTTCATTGATGCTCCCAATTTTGAAGCGCGTCTTGGCTCACTCATATCTTCGCCAGCATTTGGCGACGTTTCAGATTCACCGCCAGCCCTGGCGCCTGCAACAGGTAGGTAAACGCCGCTCCGGCCGGGAGTGCTGACTGATTACAAAACGCTGGCTGCAGGTTCTACCGGGCCGTCGAGAGCTGGATGAACTCGCAAGTTGAGCAGGCACGGAATCGCTCCACAGATGAGATCCCTTCCGTCGAGGACTTTATCGTCCTTCGCCGAAGAACCATTGGCGGTCCCATTGTGGAAGGTAATTTGTCTCTATAGACGCCATTATCTCACACTGACACACCTTCTGTCTAGCGATGGTCGAGTACTCATTGGATCTCCAAATCCCCGAGTACGTCTGGGACCACCCTGTGCTACAGGAGATGTCCAAGGCGGTGATCGACATCATGACCTGGCCCAACGTACGTAGCAGCGCCTTCTCTGCTCCGCCGCGCCTGAACCGTTTGCCTTATTCTTTAGGACCTGTGCTCGTTTAACGTAAGGAGATCCCATCCCCGCGTATCTCAGCGTGCGGCCACGCTAATCGTGTTCCCTCGCGTATACAGAAAGAGCAGGCCGACGGCGACTTCCAGAACCTCGTGTTCTGTATCATGATTGAGCGCGATGTCGATCTCCAGAGTGCAGTTGACATCTTGACCGACATGCTGGCGCAGCGTGTTGCGGACTATGTGAGGTACAGGGCGCAATTACCTAGCTTCGGACCCAAGGTAGACGCCGAGCTCGCCCGATACAACAAGGCAATGGAGCAGTACACGCAAGGCACTGTCGTGTGGTGAGCAATCCATTGTCCTCATGCCGTATCACCCGACAGGTACTGACGTCCATCTCAGGTACTACTACAGTCCTCGTGAGTTGCAGACGTTCCACGCCGGCGCCGCCGCGTGTGATTGCTGACCTCGTTTCTGGTATAGGTTACTTCAGGGGCCAGGACGTCTCTGGGAAGACGGAGATTGTTGTGCCCGTCTACGAGCGTGCCGCGCCTGTCGAAGAGGCCGCGCCCGCGTCGCATACCTCCACCACCGACTCTGAGAAGGGCGCGACCTACGCCTCGTTCCGCTTCCCTTTCTCCGCATTCCCCCATCTATCGTTATTGCTTCTCTCGCTGTTCGCCTGCTTGCTGTACGTCAACCTCCCGTCGCTCGGCCTTCGTCTCGCTATCCCCTAACCTGCTACGCTATTCTCCTTCTGTGCGACCCACAATTTACGTCTACTTCGTGTAGCGGGCTGCTCTACGCGCGCGCTCGCTCTTCTACGATAATTTCTACTCCTCCTCTATAGTTACCTCCGTGTACATCTCTCCTCAGTGGCCGCGTGCGTTCAGGTGCCGCGCGCCCTCGCCCGTTGTTGTACGATTATGATCGCTAGCTTTGGTCTCGTCATTTCCCTGCTATCCACGACTTTTCCTCGCAATGACACTGCATGATCCCTTTATCACCCCGCTGTTACTATTGCTCGAACGCTCGAACAGCTGAAGGCCTCTACCTTCAGGTTGGCAGCTCTAATGTAATGCCATGTCTCATGCTATACTTCGGTGTGAGTTTCTTCCTGTTTGGACGTGCACTCTGCTACCATGCATCGTCTGCATCGTCTCAGCGCGACTCGTCGCGGGGAACCCGAACGTATGTAGGCTATGTCCTGCGGGGGCACATCTCGTCGCAAGTAGGGTGGCTTCGAAAACACGGGATGATAGAACATGTCCAAGAAATTTAGTCAATAGTCAACACATACATAAAAGTGTTCGCGATACAGTACAGACACAATTATAGACAGTATTAGTACAAACATGCGCGTTAACGCGAGTGAAGGGGGGATGGGGTGGACAAAGCATCCTAGTAATGCACCCAGCGCGAGGGCTTACGTGGCCGGCTGCAGAGGCGGGACGCTGACGACGGGCGGGGTGATCTTGTTCGCCGTCTCAGTAAAGACCTCATCGATGACGGTGGCCCTACGCCCATCGAACGCGCCGCCGCGGACGCCGATTGGGTTCGGCGGGGGCAAGACGTCCTTGGTCACGCTGTGCACGAGCGTGAGCGAGCCGAGTAGGAAACACGCGACGCAGTACGTACACGACATTGAGCGAAGAGGCGACCGTGCTGGACTGGCGCTCCGCGAAGATGAAGAACCGGCCAAAGACCTCCGCGTCGAAGGAGATGCCGACGGACCCGGTCTACACGCAAGCACCCCATATCATCAGCACCAATCAACGCGAGGGAGCGGAGCGAAGGTCAAACGCACCCCGATGGCGTTCAGGTCCTTGCTCTTCGAGGGGACTGAGACGATGCTGCCGACGGTGACGATCCCGGCGATGCCCTCGCTTGTGTCCGTAGCGGTCTGGCCTTGAAGGAGCGCCTTGTAGTCCGCGCGCGACATCTCGGTGCCGTTCACGCGGATCGTTGCGTGCTCCGACACGAACGCGTCGAACGCGTCGTCAAACGCCTCAGTGGTCTTCGCGCCGTAGAGCGCGGTGATACGCTGCTGCACATAGTGCGGGAGGTCGGGGAGGACGATGTTGGACGACATGGCTGCGCGACGAATGGTGATAGGCTGAATGAAGCTGCGGTGTGTGAGAGGAGACAGGTACGCGGAGTTCAACTTGAATCTGGGGACCCGGACAGCAAGGGTCGCCGCTCTTTTATACGCAGGAAGCGCAAGCATGGTGGTCTGGTCGGTTTGTGAAGAGCGTACTGCACTGGTACGATGAAGGCCAGAAGAGTCTTCCTCCGAGCTCGCTAGGAGCATAAGAATGCAGATGACCTCCTGGCGGGCACCTGTCTGTCGCCGGACGAGACCGCCCACCTCCCCGAACACGTATGAAACGCTGCCAGGGCTGCGCTGAGGCGTACGCGCCAGCGTAATTGCCCTAATGAAGGGGGCTCCATGCCGTAAGATGGCGGCGCGAGAGAGGTCTCCCCGGGTCGGCTCGCCAAAGGTGAAACGGCGGCGAGGGAGCACGACATTGCCGGCGCGCGGGACGGAGCTGCTGTGCGCTGCATTTATCGCCGAGTTGGGCGGCGCCGTGACGGTCGGGACTGCGCAGGAACGTCGCGTATCTATTGGGGGCCTAGGGCGGCAGTCGGGACGTAATGTTGCTGGCAACCAGGGCTGCGTTGACGAGGCGTGCTCCCTCTGCCAGACAACCGTACGTGAACGCGTGCGCTGAGCGAGCCCTTTCGACCGATGCGGCAAAGTGTAGTGGGAGCTTACGAGGAAGGCGCTGCACGTCAAGGCTAGCATCGCTTGAGCCACAGGGGCGCCCGGTGGTAGTATGTAGGGTTGGTGAAAGGTTCCACTCCGGTGGCCTCACAGAACCGGAACTTGAGGGACAGTGCTTCCAGGTGGCGTTCGGGCGTATTGGGGAGCACGAAGGGGAAGGCAGACTCTTGCAAGCACCCTGTTGTCGTTGATCTGACGGGGCTCTTCGATGCCCACAGAAAGGGTTAATCTGTCGAAGAAGGGGTGTAAACTTGATGGGCTTGATGGATGGGAGTGGTCTAACATCGCGCGCAAATATCAGACTGGTGCCTGTTAGGAAAGGCGCAGAGGTTGAGATGATGATTGTGGAGGTACTTGTCGGTACCGGTGCCGGAGCAGCGCCTTCTGCCACTATTTCCAACACTGTCCGATGTTGCCCTGAGAGCGCGATGCAGCCCTGACAGACAAGTACCCCCGTTGCGTGGACTCACCTAGACATCATAAGCTCGCGCTCAACTGACGGCGACAACATAGGGCACTTCAAGGAGGTCTTGCAGAGTACAGAGCCATCCATGTAGCAGTAAGCCGATAAAGCATTAGCGTGCCGCTTCTAGCTGGCACTGCTGCACTGCTCCCAAAGAATGAGCGTCCGTTCGGCGATTGAAGAAGCACAGGAGCTGCTAAACTCACCGGATACTATAGCAGTGGACATCGCGCCCGTCCCACAAGAATGTGCTCCGCAAACCGCAGATGGATCGCCAGAACCACCACGACCAGCGGAGGCTATATCGAGACGTGCTGCGACTGCCACCGCAGCGCGAACAAACTCCTTCACGCCACCTTCGTCACTCAGGTCGGATATCAAGCAAGCTCCAGTGTCATTGAGTAGTACAGCGAGCGAGTGCGTATATAGACGATGTACAGGTGGCAGGAAAGCAAGAAAACAAATGCAAGCAGAAGGTCGTGGTCGAGATCAACGTGCACAACACCGCAACGTGTCGACCCTCATCCGTCGGAGCGCCCGTCGGAGCGCCCATCTCGGAACGGAACCAAGCTACCCGCAATTGGGATGCTTCGTCTGATACATGTTCTGCACCCGCCGCTTCTCCGTCGCGATCTGCTCGGACACATCCGACAGTGAAGGGGTGAGTACTATGGAGGGACATGGGGAGGCACAGGCATGCTCACCGTCGGACAGCGACAGGTTGTCGTGTGCGGGTGGGCGTGCGCGGCGCTTGTCTTGCACGTCGGGGAGCCGCAGTCCTCCTTCTCGCCTGTGAAGTACCGCCCGTGGAAGTGCTGCATTGTGCAAAGCTCTGGTAAGTGTCATGTTTGCCTTGACGAGACCATAACTGACCTTGCACCCCCGATAGTAGTCGCCGATGCTGAAAGAAGACGAGGTGTGTCCGGGATCAGCAAGGGGCGCGTGTGGCACACAATGGTACCACATACATCTCGTGCTCGCACATCGCTCAGTCTTCTAGCGTTACTCCTTTCCGCGGTCGATCAGGGGGGTTATGAGGCGACGTGGGGTCGTCGAAGGCTGCTTGCTGGTAAGCGGCGGGTGGCTACGTGGGCGGCGTCAAACAAGCTCAAGCTTCAAGCTTCTCCAAGCTCAGGCGTCGGGTCGAGTGCAGGTGCGTTGCCCCAAGCCTTTATCCACTGACAAAGCACAGCGTATCGCCAGCGCAGAGCCGCACTGACAAAGCCCAATTCACTGTCAGCGAGGAGAAAGGGGATGGGCAAGGTGCGTGCGTGCAGGCCGTCGCGGCGACCTCGCCACCTCGCGACGTCGCCGTTGGCAGGGTCGGGGCTCCCTGCTCGCCGGGGAATTGATACGTCCAGGTCCGCTTCCGGTTCGCACGGCGCCAGGCAGGACACGAAGCGCGTCCTACGGCGGCGCGCGTGCACATGGAAGACACGCATCCGGCACCCCGCCCGAGCTGTGGCCCCCTGCACTCAACTGCATCCCTGGCCACTGCGCGAACTGCAGATGACGTCGAGCGCGCGGGGTTCGCGAATTCCGCCCGGGTGCTATCATAACGGGGCCAGTCCGCTGAAATATCTACGCGATCCACGAAGAAGCACAGAGCGCGAAGCGATATCGATATCGTCACTCAGCAGGTCGCGGGAGAAGAGTCAAGGGCGCAGGTGATGCCATGCCGAGCTGCAGCTGCTAACTGCGCCGGGGACAGTGCGCAGGGCGCGGGGCGGGTGACCTGGCGCACGAGATACGGCGACGCTGTGTTCGGACCGAGCGAGTTCGAAGGTCTTCTGGCGCGCCGCGCGCGCATCGTCCGAACAGGAACTCGGGGCGCGCGCGCGCACGGCGCACGGCGGACGTAGCAGTTTGCCCCTCCGGCCGCGAACGTGGATCACGCGCGTTGGGGGCCCGCACTAGCACTTCCAACTCAGCCTCCCGATTCTCGAACGACCTGAGTATCGCAGATTCACTCGCAGTAAGGTAAACCGGTGGCAGAGGATTGGCGTCGCCACCATAGACCCTCCCGACGACGCAGCCTCTCGCTCTCCGAGGGCGCGAACACCCCTCCATGCCCCACAGCAGGAGGGAGTGCGCGCAGAGCGGACGCGCACCCCCACCCACTCCGGAGGCCAAATCCCCAACGAGCACATCCCCTGCCAAACTGGGCGAACAGACGGCCGCGCGGGCCTCGACTCTCAAAAAGGTTAATCCGGCGCGCCGCGGCCATCGAGGGTCCCGAGCGCGCTCGCGCGCAGACATTTGCGACCGCAGCGGCCCCGAGCTCGAGCGACGTTGGGACGGGGCGCACGTCGCCCGTCCCCGAGCTCCCCGTTGGCGTTAGCCCGCGCGCCGAACCCCCGGTCCCCCGCCGCCTAGAACGTCGAGCAGGATGCCGCCGAGCGAGCTGCCATTGGGAGAACACAACTCCTCGCATAGCGCAGGCCCACCGTCATAGGGCCGAGGCCTCTCTGCTGCTTTCCGGCGCTGTGGTACCCAAAGGGTTGAGCAAAATACCACATACCGAGCTGCCACTGGGAGAACACAACTCCTCGCAGGTCCGCCGTCCGCGTCATAGGGCCTGGGCCTCTCGACAGTCGACTGCACGGAACGAATGCAGCTGGAAGCGCGCGGCGGTGGCGGCGCGGTCGGCGCGGACGAGCACGCGCGGAGGTGCGCTGCATATGGGCCGCTTCGCAGGGGGAGTCGCGCTGTCGGAGAAGCGTTAGCGTTGGACGGGCCTGACATCTGGCAGTGGCAGGACACGACGAGACAAGACACGCGTGGATCAGGAGCCTGGAGGATTAGAAGGCGCGATAGAATACAGTTAAGGAGGTGCGCGTGCGGGGCGCGCGGAGGTATGTACATACTGTACATAATGTCAGACGGGGCAATACAATACGGCGATAGCGGATTTGGGCACGGAGATGGAAAACGGGGCACGGAGCGCGGGGCACGGAGCGAGACATGTCGATGGGTGTCGTGGAGGTATCGTGAGCGCGCGTTAGGAGTGTGATCGGAGGCGACGAGAGCGGGAGGGGTGGTACAAGTACAGGTACAGGTGTGTCCGGGGCGTGGCAGGCGGACGTAAACAGCGGGAGGACCCTTGAACGATATCATAGCTGACGAAACGAGAGGTGGGAGGGTGCATGACGCGCGGGCGCGCGGGGGTTATGATCAGGGGATCGCTGCGCACCGCGCTGCGGGCGCAAGACCGGAAGGAGAGAGGTTCCTGCTCTAGCTGAACCTGCGCGCCGAAGTCAGCCCACCGTCCTAAGGATCTCGAGCGCGCCCTTGGAGACGCAGTGGTACGCACCCGCGCTACATGTTCTTCTCCGCGAGGACGACGGTGGTGACGACGACGACGACGGCGCCCCAGAAGCTCATCGTCGCGAGCAGACAGCGGCGCGCCCACTTCTCCTCTGCCGCGCGGTACGCGGTCTTGTGCCGCTGCATGTCCTCTGCGGACGCGACCGACGCGCGCTCGAGGTCGGGCTCGTATGGGGTCGGCTTGAAGACGAACACTGCGCCGAACATCCAGAGTAGCGGGAACACTGCAAAGCACACGCGCGCGTTAGCTTTCAATATTTCACGGAGATGCACCAAGGCGTAGCAAGTGGCGCCTAGAGCGTACTCACAGAAACCCCACATGAACATCCTCCGCGCGAGCGTCCTAGGCTCCCTCGTCCCCTTCGCGAGCTCGAACTCAAAGCTATCCACCGACGTCTCCCTGCTGCCCCGGCCCATACTCTTCTTGTCCTTCTTCGCCGGGGCCGGGCGCGTGCCCTGCGGACCGCCGCCCCAGAAGTTCGCGATCAGGTCCGCCTGGTGGCCCAGCGCGAACAGCTCGGACGGCTGCGTCGTCGCGGCGGGGGGCGGAGTGCGCAGGGGCGGGCCGAGTGTGATGCTCGACGCGGTGCTGAGCGGGCGCGCGCGGCGGAGCGAGGGTCCGTTTGGGGTGGCGGGTGTGCCACTGGTGGGGCTGGTGGCGGGCTTGGAGATGTAGCTGCGGAGCTTTTCGAGCGGGGCGGAGAGGAAGCTTGGGAACATCGCGAGCGCGTGTGTGGTTGAGAGCTGGAGAGCGTGGAGATACAGACTGTCGACTTGCGACGAGGAGACTAGCGATACAGCAGAAAGTCTAGAGGAGAGGAGCGAGAGAGAGGGCCAGAGAGCGTTATGCAGATCCCCCAGCGCCGCTTGGGCCTTCATTATATGGCCCCGGCGTGCGCGTCCCCTTCACACAATACGCGGCGGACACTATCGAGCGATCGCCTCCATTCTTACCTCCTCCTGTCCCCGGGTTGCCTTCTGCGCGTGCAAGACAAAAGCGGGCGGACGTAACGTGTAGGTCGCCCAGCGCGCTAGTCAATGTCGCGCGGCCGCCCCTTCACAGATGTCTAGAGGTAAGACAATAAGACAGGCAAGCAAGGTGGGCCCGCGGATGCAGATAACCTTGGATGGGGGCGCGGCTAGTTGTGTGCAGGTATACCGCGAGGCGACGGAGCAACCAGAGCCAGGTTCAAAGACAATAGCGTGAGAACCGCGGGCGCTACTCTGCAAATGAGCGAGACGCGCCCACGTGATCGTGGCCACGCGTCGTAAACGCGTCGCGCGAGGTTTGTCTTAAGTGTTACTTAACTCGCGAAAGACTTCATGCTAACACACAGAAGCTAGAAGGTTTTTGACAGCGTGGCATTGAGACAGTATTTTGAAGACAGAGTTACACGAAAACAAACACAAAACAATAACTGGGTATCACTACGGTGACAAGTATAATACGACGTATAGGCTCGAGTCGAGTAACGAGATGCAGCAATACAAAGGGAGGTCTCGAGAGTTGTTTCAGAATCTATCTTCAGCTTTAATGACCTGCGGGATGAGTTGTAGCTCGGACGGCGAAGGTTTGATCTCGTCCGTTTCCACGGTCAGCCGCCGGCGCTTAGGTAGGATGTCAATATCCGCGTCGAAGATCCTCCCCTTGCGCTTCGACTTCAGGCACAGCGGGCTCTCCTGGTACAGCGAGCTGTTGCTCATCCCGCCAAGTATAGAGCCGCTCTAAAAACATGCGTCAGTCTGCGCGCTCGACGCCCACGGAACGTCGGTCACGCACCGGGCTGGCCGCAGCGCTCTTCTTGCTCGCGTTCGAGAGCAGCAGGCTGTCTTCCATGACGCGCGACGAGTCTATCACAGCCACCGCCACGGACGCCGCCACACACAGTCAGTACCTTACGCATATGCCTCGTCGACGTCTAACGTCTAACGCCAGGAGAAATATGGACGTACTGGCACTGCGGAGCTCGCCCCGCTCGCGGAGGAACGCCGCGATTTCCGCGCGGAGGAGACGTTGCGCCGCCTTCTCCTTCGCGATGCGCGCCTTCGCGGCGTCGATGTGCGCCGTGATGCTGGCGCATTGCATGACGAGGACTTGGACTGCTGCCTCGTGGCGGAGGGTGCATTCGAAGGCCTCGGGGAGGTCGTTTAGGATGGTGGCCATCAGGGGCGCCAGAGTGTGTGACATGGCGATCGGGGGGCGGTGGTGTGAGGGAGGGGGATGGGTGTGGCGGGAATGATGAGGGGATGCTGGGATGCTGGGACGAGTTGAGCCCGCGGAGGTACATGTTGGACGTAGAGGCTGACGGGCTAACTTTGGTTTGGAAAGAATGCCCATAGGTGGAATGTCATCCCTTCAAGTTTCGTCAGCCGCGGAGAGGCTGACGGCGCATATCCGATCCAAAGACTTCGCCACACGGCACTCACATTCTTCACCAACCTCTCTTGTCCTCGGGCTCCCACCAGCGGCGCCCTCCCGCCGCACAGTACCATTCCCTCTGTTACCCTTCCATCACCCCCACTCTATCATGCTAGCCTACCAGCTGCCCCCCGAAACATCCAGCCGCCTCACGACTGCAGACATCTTTGGGACCGCGCGGCTCCTGCAGCACCAGCTCTGCGAGCTCGAGGACCGGTTCCGCATAAGCGCGGAGAGCGAGGCCCTCCGCATCCTCCACCGCGCCGACCTGCAGCGCGCGCTCGCGGAGTTCACCGCCATAGAGACCGCCGAGGCGCGCGCCACCGCCGACCTCGCCGCCACGCTCGCGCGCCTCCGCAGCGCCAACCGCACCTCCATCACCCAGTCACAGTCGCAGTCGCAGTGCCAGCTCCCGTTCCCCTTCGCCCGCAAGCTGCAGCTAGGCATCCACACTCGCACGCCGCCCACGAGCCCCTCCAGCCGCGGATCCCCGGCGACAGCGCCCCCGGGTGCTGGTACTGGGGCCGGTGTTCAAGCGCAAGCACGCTGGAGCAAGTCCTCGCCGTTCGCGCGGCTCGCCCGGGACGCGCTCTTCGAGTGCTCGTCTCCGCGGGGGCCGCTGTGCGCGGCCCGCGCCGACGCGGATCCGCGCACGGGCGACGCGCAGCCGACGGGGGGCCGGCCGCCTACGCCCATGACCGACGCGGAGGCCGCCCTCGCGCGCACGCTGCACGAGTTCTTCGCGGCGGACCTCCCGCAACAGCAAGACGCCGACGCCGACGTCTCGCTCTCCTCGCAATACTCCTACGCCGCGGGGCCTGCGGACGTCTCCTTCGGGCAGCCGGGCAGCGAGGCGGGCACCCCCACTAGAGGCCCGGGGGCGCGTCTGTCGCTGCTCGATCCTCGCCTGCGCGCGGTCGCGCTGGGCGCCCACGTCGTGACCGCTGCACGCGCCAGTTCCGGGACCGACGAGGACGCTCCTGCGAGCCCGGCGCTGGGGAGTGGGGGCGACACGTCCGACGCGGACGCACGCGACTCGGTGCGTGTGAGCGCGGTCGCAGGGCTCTCCGCGGCGCTGGCGGGGCGCCTGGCGAAGGCGACGTTCGTGCGCGTGTGCGCCCGCGGGGCCCCGGCGGCTCGGCGTGCGGATCGCCTTGGGGAACACGAGATCGCACCGGCGGCCGAGGAGATGCGGGTGGATGAGGATATGGCGCAGGGGGAGGGCGCTGGGGCTGGAAGGGGGCGTTGGTCACGATCACGGCCGTCTCTGTTGCAGAGAATGTCGGGGGCCCACAAGATGAGGGCCAGGCTGAGCAGGGGCGGCGGCGGCGGAGGCGGCGGCGGTGGAGACACCAGGGCGACTCGGAGTCCTAGGCGTGCGCGGCCCGCCGGGGTGTACGGGAAGTGCGGGATCATCGGTGGGCAGGTGAAGCTCGTGTTGGTCGTGGGGAGGCGGAGGATGTCCCTGATGGCGGAGAAGGTGCATGGCGTCCGCAGACAGAGCCGCCAGGACGAGGACCTCGTCGCGGCCGCTCGTGACGCCATGCGCGAGGGCTCGTTCTCTATCGAGAGCGTGGTGGCGGTGGCGGAGAGTGAGTGACAGTTGTAGGGACTCCGAAGAGTGAGGGGGGTTGTGGCGGGGGGTCTCGGGCTTCTGGATGTGGACGCATGAGTTACTCGAGAGGAACGAGGAGCGCACCCGGCTGTGGCTGCGAACAGCGCGCAGTGCGAGTGCGCGCGTGTATTGGGTCTGTGATACGGGATTGAGGCAGTCGGGTACCGTAGTTTGTGTTCCCGCCGACACCGAATTGTCGATAGCCGCTAATTCAGCAGCGGGATTTCGTACCACGTCGCGGCCAGGCCCTCCAGGACTCGTCCGTCTTCTTCGGGCGCTGCCAAGTCCGGGGGCCACAGAACGCACCCCCAAACCTCGAGCGCATCGGCGACATTGCACCAGATGACGGACACACCTGAGCAGCGTGCTGCTGCCGAGGCTGGATGCAGCTCGCGAAGTGCCATAAGCTGCCGTCATCGGTGACCCGCTAGCGGCGGCGTAGGTCGGCCAGTACGTGAGCCCTGCTCCGCCGAGCGAGTCGTATCCGTCTGCGACTGGCAGAATGACAGAACCCGCCGTCATCGATGCGAGAACGGCCCTATCGCATACCCGGGGCGCCGTCACTAGCCTGCGAGAGGCTCGCGAGACTCTCGATAGCCCGCCGTCGGAATGAGCGTAACGGACGTTTTGGACGGCGGGAGGCCACAGAACGGGTGGAGGTCCCCCTAGGCTCCCGTAATCCCTACGCGAGAGCGTTACTCAGTACTGCGCAGTGCAGTGCGCACCGGGGAGGCGAGCGCGGCCAAGTGATGATGTCGATACAGCGCACGCCCCCACGGTGCAACGGGCAATCAGACGATGGACCTCAATGTGACTCGCTGCGGCGCTGAGGTGCGAAAGCATCGGCGCACCTGTCTGATCGTGCGCGCCGTGTCGAGGACGTGGAGGTGAGGAATGGAGAATGAGTTGCAGGATATGGCCCCGGGCAGCAGCTGGATGGCGACGGGGCGCGCTGGCAAAATCGTATGTGGCGGCGAGCAGACGTCAACTTACCGTGACGTTCTGGGTTCGAAGTTCCTGGCCCCGGTTAGCAGCCTGCGCAGGCTCCAGAGATGAGGAACCGCGTGGACGTGTGCGGCAGGCGTGAGCGCACGACAGCGACATCGGACAGGAGCACATCCCCGATGGCATCTGCCGATGACAACCCTGACTTAGTGACTATGACTGATGCGCACATCGTCGATATGCGCACTGATCCCGCACGGTCGGACTACGGGCGGGTTCTTGAGCTTGAGGTTGTTTTGCATGTGTCAAGGACGAACGGAAGCGCAAGCGGCGGGGGAGGGGCGCCAAAATGATTGAGGCCGGGATCGAACCGACGACCGCTTGTGTGTAAGACAAGAGTGATAACCACTACACCACTCAACCATGTGGAGCTGACTTTTTAAGCAAGTATAATCAAAAGCACCCCACTGGCTGCCAGCACACGGACTGTAGGCGCGGACGGTCCTTGACTCTGTTCGACGATCTGCGAGACGGTGTTCTAGGAAAGCGAACGACTCGGCGCGCTGCCAGGTGGTGGACTGGGCTGATTCTGCCCACGGTCATAGGTTGTCGTACGTAACGCATGTTCCAACGCGAGGTTCCTGCTGGGTCGGCTGATGGTCTCGCCTGCTATTCCAGGTGAAATGACCTGAGTTCGAGCTGTTCCTCGCGTTCTCAGGTCTCATATCCCCCCGGCGCCGCCATCTGCCGGGGTCGAGTTGCAAAGCAGCGATGGTTTATCTCTCGCACGCTCTCCAGAATCCCTCTTCCGCCCCTCTCTCTCTCCACGTCTGAGACACCTCGGCGGGCCCAGTTCCTCCCAACTTTGGCGGGCGTTCATAACAAAAAGGCGCCACGAACAGCGGCTGGACACCCCATCTGCTGATGCTGGCCCGAGCGACGGACTTTGGCGACAATGCATGCGTTTCTCCGTGGACAAGACGGCAATCGCCCTATCTTCGCTTCGGGGCAGCGCTGTCGCTCTTGCGCCTGTCCATCACGTATCGCGATACGCGGTGCATCGGGAGGCCACCCTTGCCCGATTCATTGAATTTGCACGTACCGCTCCGCCGGATCGCCCCGCCCCCGGGAAACGTCGACTGCATGCGTATGTCGACCCTGGCCCGGGGGCCCTCCACACGAAGAAGGCTCGCGGGGCTCGGACTCGACGCCCAGAAAACGAATGTGGCAGGTAATATTCGCGCGCACATGCTCGGCGCATAACGCGCGAGCGGGTCGGATACTCCGCTCCGCCTCGCGCTATAAAGCCCGGTCGAGAGTGCGGGGATGGGTGCGTCCACATCCAGCCTCGCCGCCATCTGCGACCCCGCCGGGCTTCCTTTCTTCTTTCCGTCCGCGAGCCATCCGCCACCGCCAGAACGCTAACGCTTCGGACACCATGCTGTCCGTCATGCACGTCGTCGCGCCCGTCAGCGTCGCCGCATTCGCCTTCGTCCTCCTCCGTGTCGCCTTCTCGTGGTGGGTGCACGGAGCGAAGCACCGCGCCGAGCGTGCTCGGCTCCCGCCTGGGCCCAGGGCGATCCCCTTCCTCGGGAATGTCCATCAGCTGCCCATGGACTACCAGGAGAAGACGTTCGCCGAATGGGCGAAGCAGTATGGTGCGCAATATTATATATCGCGATATCGCGCGGACGTGGGCGCGGATGCGGGCGTGGGTCGGAGTTGGGGAGCGTGATGGTCGTCCCCCACTCCGACTGCTGCGCCCGAGCCCGCGTCGCCCTCCGCGCGCCGATCTGGAAGGCGGCGTATTGAGTTGGCTGTCTGTTTAGGTGATGTCGTGTACGCGAAGCTCTTCCAGCGTCCAGTGCTGGTGCTCAGCTCGCTCCGCGCGGCGCAGGATCTACTAGAGAAGAGGAGTAGCAAGTACTCGGACAGACCACGCCTCATCCTTCTGGCCGAACTGTGAGTTGTGCGACTCATCGAGATCCCGCCGAGTACGCGCTGATCCGCCCCCGGGACGCTGCTTCGCACGGCGCTAGCATGGGTTGGGACAACGTCATCACGCACCTGCCCTACGGCGACCGTTTCCGCAAGCATCGTCGGTGGATGCACGACAACTTCCAGTCGAAGGGTGCCCTGCTCGGCTACCGTCCGGTCCAGCGCCGAGAAACGTACACTATGCTCGCCGGTCTGCTTGAGTCGCCGGTCGAGTTCGTCGAGCACGTTCATAGGTCCGTCGGCGCGTTTATTGGCAATTATCTGCCGCTCGTGTTGATCATTACTCTCGCAGATGGGCAGTCGGGACGATCATGGAAATCACTTACGGGCACCGGATACACTCGATGCAGGACGAGTATGTGAAGCTCGCCCGAGATGCAACCGTCGAGACTGTCATTGCCGGCAGCCCCGGCTCAATGCTCGTCGACTTTTTCCCGATATGTAAGCAGCAGCACGCTTCGGGCCTTCCTCGCACCCGCGCCTTCTCTTCCTGCGCGCTCATCCGTTCGCTTGTAGTAAAGGAGATCCCCGCCTGGGCTCCAGGCGCCGGCTTCAAGCGCAACGCGTTCAGGGTCCGCGGCCTGGTGCGCTCCCTCATGGACATGCCTTACAACATGGTCAAGACCGCCCTGGTACGACCCCGCCTCTGCGTGCGTTTGTGCGGGCACAGTGACTGACCGCCCACCTGTCTGTCAGGCGAGTGGGAATGCGCGGCCGTGCTTCACGGCCAACCTTCTCGAAGATGTCTACGCACGGAATGGAATCACACCCGAAGAAGAGGAGGACATTAAAGGTGCCGCAGGCGTCATCTACGCTGGTTCGTCGCTATCGCGCATTCAGACTGCCCCGCCCACCTGACATGCGTCTGCGCTTCTCCCAGCGGGCACGGACACGGTATGCATCCTGAGCCTCACCTGACTCGCGGGCGGCAACTGACGAGCTATCTCTGGAACTTGGATGGCAGACCATAACGGTCATGTCCACGTTCTTCCTTGCCATGGTGCTCCACCCCGAGGCTTTCAAGAAGGCGCAGCAGGAGCTCGACGTCGTCATCGGTCGTTCGAGACTCCCGGACGACACAGATAGAGAAAACCTGCCCTATTTGGAGTGCTTGTTGAAAGAAGTCTACCGGTAAGTTAACTCGCCTTCTGCCCCTGGATGCCGTCACCGACCTGATCGTACTTCGCCAAGTTGGCAATGCCCTGTCCCGCTTGGTGAGCTATCATTACGCTCGGCCCACAGAAGAGAGCGGGTGTTTAACCATAGTCCACAGCGATCCCACACAACCTCATGGAAGATGACGAATACCGAGGCTATCACATTGCGGCCAATACGATGATTATCCCGAATATCTGGCAAGCGCCTTCTTACAATTCGCTCCGGTATCGGAAACCGGTAACTTATGTTTTCTGGCTCAGGCAAATGACCCAGGATTCTAGCGTGTATCCCGAGCCGCAAAAGTTCCGTCCTGAGCGCTGGCAAGAGATGGACCCGCAGACAGCCGACCTCGCCAACCCGCGACGGATGGTGTTCGGATTTGGCCGACGGTGCGCAACCTCACGCCCCAATTCTTCACGCGACAGCGGACGCAATACTCACCTTCGCACCATGTGCACGTTCATAGGGTCTGCCCGGGGCGCGACTTCGCCGACGCAGGTGTGTGGCTCGCCATAGCAAGCGTCATCTCGCTCTTCGACATCGGCAAGAGCATCGACGCCTGGGGAAACGAGATCACGCCCCCGCCCGAGTTCGTCTCCGGCTTCATCAGGCGAGTGCTCCTCTGCCCACAGATGCCGGGCCTTCTATTCCGCTGTCGCTGACGCTTGTTTCTGCCCCGCCCCTTCTTCCGCTCCCCCCGCGCGGCGTGTCGTATCTCTCGCCTCTGCAGCCACCCGAAGCCCTTCGTGTGTGCGATCCGGCCGCGCGCTGGGAATGCCGCGGACATCATCGCGCAAGCGCGCGCTGCGCTCCCGATTTGAGTCTCGCTGCCGTTGCCTGCGCACCTCGTGCATCCTTCGCCTTCCACCCATTGCGAGCCGCCTCTTAGTCTGCCACTGCATTCGCGCCCCGCTGTATACCAGGCGCCTCTGCGCTTCACCTCCCACCTTCGTTCTCAGTACCCAATCTGCATCCTACCGGATTTGCCGCGACACCGCTTGATTGTACACTAGCACGGACTCCAGCGAGACACCTGCATCGTCGCTTTCGCTCCCACCCACTCCCGTTCGCACTTCAACTTTGAGCAATCCCCTCACTGACTTTATCATAAATTATGGCGCTGCTAATACGTCAGGAAGTCCATATATCCATGTACCTAGCTAGCACCCGAGGCAATCATATCAACGTCCCTTGTCCTTGTCAACTCGAACAACTCAGCCCTCATCCCCGCCAGCCCACCTCAAGCTTACGCGTATCCGCCGCGCTGAGGAGCGTAGCCGCCCGTCTCTGTCGCGTACCCACCACTCTTGTACTCGTTCGATGCGGCCCACCGGGCGGACGAGCCGGTACCTGCGGGCGAGGGGAACGAGACGGCGACGGTCGGCGTGCGCACATAGTCCCCGCGCACCTGCGCGTCGTCGGTGTCCTTAAGTAGTGGGGTGCGGATGCCGACGACGGTGTACGTAAGCACGACCGCATACTCCATCGCAACGCTCATCGTGAGGAAGAGCGCCCAGCTGCCCGTCGTCGTGCTGAACTGGCTGAGCGACGAGGGGTGCAACATGGGCACGAGGTGCCCCCCTGCGTCGAATCCGAGCTGGGGAGGCACGAAGGCGGAGAGGATTCCGTAGAGGACGCGCACGCCGAGGAAGGGGAGGGCGCAAGCGATGCCAATCAGGAGCTATCAGGGGAGGATGATGTTCAGTCAGTGACAGCCCTGCGTGCAAGAGGAACTTGACAACACGTACCTTGCGGCGGTACTTCAGGATTGTTTGGCGATTGACCCAGCAGAACGCGGTCGCACCGACGATGGCGAAGTAGAGCACGCCGAAGACGATGATACCGATGTGCCGGAAGGTCGTGGCCTGGTCGAGTTGCGATTGAGTCTTCGCATTCCCGCTCTTGGTCCCGCTTATGACGATCAGCACAAGCGCCCCAGTGCCGAGCAGCTCGAGGAGCAACAACCCGGTCTTCACTAAGGCCCGCTGATCAAGGGAGTGCTGCGTGCTGTAGGCATGTGGGGTGAGTGTTTGGTGTCGCGTTTCACAAGTGGGCAAGAATGGGCGTACACTGTCCCGAGGAAGCCGCATGTAGCTACAAGCAGCTGTGAGAGTCCTGCAGACTCCGTGATAGTGTAGATGGTCCGTAGTGTTTTGTCCGTAGGATTTTGTTCCGACAGGATATGCGTCACACCACCGACGATACGGACTGTAATATAGAGGTAAACAATCAAATGTCAGCACTGTCGGTAGCATATCATTCCAGCGAAGGTTGGGGGGCGTGCTTACAAATGGAGAGTAATAGCATATATATCCACCCGGCCTTGCGGGCGAAGCCATTGCGGAACACAACAGGGATTATAACCAGGAGGACTGGGGCGTAAATGACGATCTCTACGATAGCGATGTAGCCACGAGCGTCGAGTTTGACCATGTTGTCGATGGCTCGTCAACGAGTATCACCGAAAAGCAGATGCTGGTCGAAAGTCTATAGAAGGAGATATCAAAGTGAGAGGTGAGGAGTCGAAGAGATAAACAGGTTAACGCCTACCTCTACTGCACACTAGCCATGCCATATATCCTCCTCGTCCCCCTCAAATCCCCTCATTGTCGAGACAAGTTAGTTGTTAGCACGAACACCGCCCTCTGGGCTGGTGAACCTCCGGCTCCGCCTCGCGCGCTATATCTTTGAACACTCGTCGACGAGCTGCAGGCGTCGTCTAGATAAAACGTTTGACTATTCCACGCGGACAAGGTTGCTACAGCACCCGCTCGCACACGGAGTCCGTAGTACTCGGGATACGCGCTCACACGCCCCGCACGCGCCTCCACCATGGGATCCCCGCCGCCAATAAGCGACGCAGATATTTGCATCGCAGCGGCGTTCTCGCTAGGCGCCAGTGTTCCCGCGCACTGTTCGCATTTGAATTGAAAATCCGTGCGGGCCCGTACGGTGCTTAGTAGCCGTGGCCCCGCCCTGGGTGGAGATGGTAGTACACAGTGCCGTCAGCGGTAAACACGCTACATCACGAAAGTACAAAGGTGCTGTACCTATGCTAGCATGGCCGCGCTGCGCGTGCAGTAACGTAGATATTGCCTTCCCGGACGAAACGCCGGCCGTCACGGAGGACGTAGCGCGCTGCCACTGGTGAGGAAAGACAATGACCCATGATCGTCCGATAAGTATTCAAAGCATTGGAGATCAGCAGCTCGTGAGCAATGCGGGCGGGCCTCTCTGTGACCGCAGGCATACAGTGCGCGACGTCGAACCTTCAGCATTGCCAATGCTCCCGGGCGGACTTGGATCCAACCTCCAGGCTCCACCCACCTACCTCCGTGCCGCCACGTCGCAGACGCTGCCCGCCCGAGCCGCCGCCGCGTCTTCGCACCTTCGAATTCATACTTCACGAGTCGCAAGTCCGACGCGCCCCATGACGAGGGCGCAGCCGCCGCATTGCCGTCCCGCGAGTAATACTTACGCTCGTCGTGCTGCGTACGCACCCACGCGCACGCTCTCCGCGCCCGGCGGTGTTCGAGCTTGTTGAACGGCTCGCGGGCGTCCGCGCCAGAACCCGCCACGCGTAGGCGCACATTGCATGCGCACATGCGCACCCAGTGGCCTACTGCGACGCACGCCAGGGCCCCGGCACAGCTCTGCAGGCATATCGGGCGAATCAAGATGGGGGATCGGCCCCGGAGCAGGTCCTGCATCGCGGTGACGCATCGGTGGCGACGCCTCTCGGGTGTGAAGAGGACAGGGAGGCACCGTCGGCCTTGGGGGGTGCGGGCGCGGGAGACGTCGCAGTGCCGGCAGCGGGGGCACGCTGTCAAATACGCGTACTTGAGCTCGCCGCATCGGGGGCGCGCACCGGGCCTGCGCGCCCTCGTCCATCGGGCGCGGGGGCGGGGATCAATCGGGCAGGGTGACGATCGATTCCAAGCCGTCCCCTCTCAGGCCGCAGGGCTTGGATCCCAGGCACGCACAAATGAGAGCCTAACCGTGTCGGACGCCCAGTACAACTTGTGGAGGAAGTAGCGTCTCCTCATATAACGGGAGTGGTGAAAGCATCAGGAGGGTATGACATTTGGCCGCCAAGAGAGGACCCAGAATACGGTCACTGGTCCCGGTCGCCGTACCACACTCCGCCTATCTCAGAAACCGCGTCTTCGATGTCGCCCTTCTCGGAGATGCTACGCTGCTTCTGGTAGTCCTCTGAGCCTGCGCCTCGCACTTTGTGGTTGTCGAGCCATACGCCACCCGAGCGCTGGTCGACGTCGAGCTCGATCTGGGCAGCCTTGCATACGGCATCGAATCCCGACGGGATCGGTGCGCCCAGCCCGAGACGAAACTTTTTCAAAGGGCCTGTCCGGGCATATCGCTGGATGGTAAAACGGGGGAAAATAGCATGAGTAGTGATAAGGCCCAAATCAGTCAGTGGTACGCACCGTATATGTTAGGCGCGACGAATGCAGGCACAAAGTGCCTATCCTATGAAGATCAAGCATGCCAGCGATCTCCTGCGTCTGCTCTTTCGGCCCGTAGATATCACCTAAGATTGGTGCTGGAGATGGGCACGTAAGCAATAGAACACGGCGAGAACTGATGACGTTGCACTCACTGCCAAGCTGTTGAGCCAGCTGGGCTCGTATTTGGTGCTTGAGGCCGGTTACGAGGTTGAGCTCAAGAAGTGATACTGGAACTCTCGGCTTCGCAAGTTGAGTATGAAAAGCCCAGGGGCTTATGGCACTGTCATACATACCGAAGATGCAAGAACGCGATACTCGGTGATCGCCTGTTTGACCCAATTTTCACCTGGGAGGTTTGAGGATGACACCTGGCTTGGTTGGTGATATGGGCCGTCCGCAACGCGTATACGGCCGTTCTCGCAAATCAACTGCGTGTCTATGGTACCGCTCGTCGAAGGAAAATCGGATGCTTCGCCACAAACCAGGGCCAGATACGTCTTCTGCATTGAGCTATCTTGCATCTGGCGAGAGATATTCTGAGCCGTAGCGTGTGTGCGTGCTAGCAGAAGGACGCCGCTAGTTTGCTAGACATTTGATGAGCATCTTAGTAGCGCTTTACAATAAGCTAACGTACTTTGTCTAAGCGGTGAACTACACGCAGATCTTCGTCTAGAAACAAAGCGTCTTTGATGCCTTCCCCAGGCGATGAGCTCTCGCTGGCAGCATACCTTTTTATGATAAGACGTACCTCGAAGTGCGACACTCATCAGATCTTCGTCGTTTTCCTCGACGGGAGGCGACTGCAACTAGTGAGCCTTTGTTATGTCAGATATTGACCGTGAATGACCTACGTTGATCGGCCTTGAAGGCTGACAGACAAGCCCCCTGGGTTTATTGATCGCCACGACAGTTTTGTCGGCATAGAGGATCAGGTTCTGCGGTTTTAGCTGTTTGAGAAGGTAGCCATTGTTTTCAGCCGGCTTCGCCCGCTGGGTAGCCTTCTTTAGAGCCCGCATGACAGTTGGTTTATTCATGGTTTGAAATCAGGAGCTGCGGGAAGAAAGCCTTCCGCGTAGGTTCTTCAAGATGTTGTGACGCTATTGAGGGCGCTAAATGTACTGAGTTAAGGTTTACTCGATGGTGGTTCACTTTCCGAGGGTTCGGTTCGAGATTCTGCAGCGTATCAAAATAATTAGTACACAGAACTGCCAAAGAATCCTACTGCAGAGACGGTAGGAGCGATATTCACCTTGCGTTGCTGGATCCGGATGAATGGCGCTGAGCAGGCCTCGAGTAGACTTAGGCGTCTGTTGATAAGTGAGGTCGGAGCTCCCAGATTTGAGCTCCGAAAAGCGATTTCTTTGGAGAAACTGATCGCCGCTTTCAAAGCGCCGGTCACTTGGGCCAACTCGCGAATGTCGTTTGTTTTCCGAACCTTCGCCTTCTGAGACTCGTATGTAGCTATTAGCGTTGCATAGTATACGTCGCATACCATAGGGTGCGGTCAGCGCTCTCGACAGCGATAAACGAAGATTCAAAGAAAGAAAGAAAATAAGTACGCCTCATACTTTGAGACTGGCCTCAGTGGCTGTGTCTCGCCTACCACGTGGGATGATGCTCCTCTGCCTCCTGCGGGAGCGACGCCGCCGAAGCTCTCCTCTCTCTTACCGCCAAGTCGTCTTCGCCAACATTCAAAGTCCCTCCAAAATACCCGTGCTTCCCCACGCTCAATGGAGCGTTGTAGAACGTTTTTAGGGTCGCGAGCGAGCAGGTGAGTCTGTGCTTCATCAACAGCCAGTAAATCAGCCTCACCGTGTGTCAAAAACGCGCATATAGCCGCTCCGTGCTCACATCTTCTCGACTTATGTCCACCGCCCACTTTGATAGGCTCGCGAACCCAAATGAGCATTCAGCAGACAAGAAGCGCAAGCGCAAGCGAAGTGACGATGCCCAGGTCGATTCTGCAAGCCCCCGCGCTCCGTTAAAGGAGAAGGGTGTCCGGCGCCAGGAGCTCGGGGATCGAGGATCCTCACAGGACTTCGAAAGCATTGAATACCTCGACAATTCTGACGAAACCCTCATTGCGGTAGTCCAAGAGGCTCCCCTCGACAATTCGGAGGACCACCAGCTGCTGCTGGCGGGAGATAGGTACTGGTTCGAGGATGGCAACGTCATTCTGGTTGCTGGCGACACGCGATTCCGGGTCTATCAGGGGCTACTAGCTGCTCAGTCTCCAGTTCTAGCGCATATATTCTCCTCAAGCTCGCTACTTGTCGACACTTCTACCGCTGAGGAGACTAGCTCTGATCCAGGCGACCCATGCCTCGTCATCCATCTATCTGACAGCCCGGAAGACCTGCGACACATGCTGCGCCTTTTTATGCCCAGGTAAGTGGCGTTGTATCTTGCTTTCAGACTATATGCTCACACTGTCACACTTGTACACTTAGCGCGCTCTTGGCAACGGGGCCTTCATTCGAGTTTGTCTCCGCATGCATTCGCCTAGGACTCAAATACGAGATCAAGCAGATCTACGATACTGCGCTAGCCATCCTGAAAAGCTGCTACACGGACAACTTCGATCACTGGGACTCTCTGGGCAGCCGCGCGTCTCGGACTGGCTTCGACGACATCCACGCCATCGGCGTCGTCAACCTCGCGCGTCTCATAGGCGATTCGACTATGCTCCCAGTCGCCCTCTGGCAGTGCTGCAGACTTGGCTCGGATCTTGTGCGCGGCTTCGCTCGGGAAGACGGGACCCGGGAGAACCTCACTATGGACGATCTCGGGCTTTGCTTCGCCTCACAGGAGAGGCTCATCAAGGCTGGCGTCCGCGCCCGGCTCCGCGTCTTCTCCCCGACCGTCTCCGAGAAGTGCCAGAACGCGGCGAAGTGCAAGGAGGTGTTCGTGAAGGCGCTTCGGTCTCTCGAGAAGAAGGTCGACATCATCGCGGGGACGGACCCGTTCGTGCCGTACACGCGGATCTGCCTCGAAGGCGTGCTGGGGCTGTGCTCAACCTGTAGCTCGGAGGTGAAGGCGCGGGACCAGAAGGAGAGGCGGGCGATCTGGAACCGGCTTCCGGCGTTACTGGGGATCGAGGTTCCGCGATGGGGGAAAGTGGCTGGCGCGAAGGCCGGATGAGGTGCGTCGTTCTTGCCCGCCACTCTCCGCGCGCTGATCGTCGCAATGGGTGTAGTTGTTGGAACAGTGCTTAATGCTAAACCGTTTCTGTCATTTTTTTCAATCATGTTTCTGCCATAGGTGGTGCCGTGCTGTACTAGATTCTTGAAGGTGCGAATGAAAATCCTTGCCAGAATCACGGGGTTTAGTAGCCTGCTCAAAACAGTGCATGACGTTCGAAGGCGATGCCAAAACGCTGTGTACAAAGATATGCATCTTCTCTTGAACACTCCTCCGGCTGACCCTTAGGAATGAAAGGCAAACGGAGAACATGCTAACCTTAATGCTCGTCCTCGAACGGAGCCGCGGTCCGAACCTTCCGGGACCTGTTCGGCAAGTTCCGATTGATTGCTGACGGTGGCTTGAGGGTGGCTGTTAAGCCGTCCTCGTTCGAGTTCACCCTGTCTTGTACATGCAGGTAGAGGACATGGCGATCATATCAGCTGCTGAAGGTACGAGTGTGTCGTTCTCATGGTATTCATAGGAAGCTGACCGAAACAGGGCCCTCGGATCCGACTCCATCCGGAGTAGCAGCGTCCTCCCCCACTGACATCCGCGCTATGGTCCCGACCACATTGAAACGTCTCACGCCACTCATCCACCATCTCCCAGTCGAACTGCTCTCGATGGTCTTCGAGTGGCTCGCGCAAATGGACGGCATCTATGTTTCGCAATCCATCGACATCATGCTAGTTTGCAAGCACTGGACGGATGTCGCTCTCAACACCGCTGCACTCTGGCAGATGATCCCCGAACGAGCACGAGTCGACTGGTTCGCTGTCGCCCTCGCGCGCTCGAAGAACATGCTTGTGGATATCTTCGCAAATGCTAGCTCTCTGCTATCGGTGGCACCCCTCTTAGTCAAGGAAGCCTATCGGCTGCGCACACTAGATACCCTGCGTGGGGACGCCGATCCAGATAACACCGATTCAGATGTCGCAGGCCTTCTTGAAGACACGATCTTCGCTGTGGCCGAATTCCCCCACTTGGAAACATTCGCCATGAAGAATCCTGGCCTCTTTTCGCACAAGCTTGCCAGTTTCTGTAACCCTGACAGATTCCCAGCTCTGCAAATCCTCGACATCGCGGCCCTATATGTACCATGGGATTCTTCGGTGTTCCGACAGCTCCGCGTCTTGCAGATCGTTGATGTCTTCCTCCCGCAATCGGATTCAGTACCAATATCTGTCTTTCTGGACGTGCTGAAAACATGTCAGTGCCTAGAAACGCTTCACTTCATTTACGTGTCCTTCATCGACTATACGGGGCACGAGCAAATTGCGGCGGACTTCATCGTCTCCTTGCCGAGCCTGGTCTCGTTCTGTTGGTTTTGGCCATCCAACTGGGCTTTTCAATCACCCACCGACGTCTACCGACTGCTCGAGCACCTCCATCTCCCCACTTCAGTCGATGTACACCTGCAATTCGATGTCGTTCTGTACACCGAGGACGAACCCGTGACGGACCCCCACGACGAATACAGCAACATCAGTTACCTCAAGATGTTCCCTCCCGACACCGGCCGACTTCCGATCCTCAGCGCCGTGCGGACTGCCCGCTTTCGTAGCCCTGTACCGGGGGGCGGGGGGGAATGGGCACACCTCTATTGCACGGGGTGGGGTGACGATGAGTCGTTCCAGCTCTCGTTTGTCAACGGGCAGGAGCCTATCAAGTCATCCTTTCCCTACCCTGCGAACCAGCAGTTCTGCGACTTCTTGTCCCTGTTCGATGAGACTCATCTCCAATCGCTGACAGCCGACCTGCTCGGGCTCGATATAATTTGCCTGCGTCGCGCATTCAACTACTTCCCTTACCTCAAGACCCTCGAGCTCCTCTACCAAGACTTCGACAGCAGGTGTTGGGGAATAATCCCCCGCTATCTCTTCATCGCACTCACGGATCCTTCACACCACGAAGACGGCGACGTGACCGCCAACCTGCTTGGGCTGCGCCACCTTTCCCTAGAGAACCTCGTCTGGTCTGAACACGCGTTCTGCGTACTCTTCGCGGCCCTCGTCGTACGCACGAAGCAGGGGGCGCCGCGGCTCTCCAGTCTGCGTGTCAAAGTGGGGGAAGGGGGGTTTTCTCGTGGCGAGCGTATCCCGGACCGCGACGCGATCGCTGCGCTGCAAGCGATGGTGGATGGGCCGGTGGAATATGTCGACACGACCGTCTACGGGCAATCTATGGAGGTCAGCAAATTCTGCTCTGGCGGTCTCCACATTGCCGTCACTGATCACTGCTCGATGTCCTAGGGAGAACCTGCGAACACAGACGCTCAATAGAGCGCACTCGACGACGTTGCGTTGGCAGCAGTGGCAGAAGAGCGAGGGGCGTATGCTGATTATTGCGAATGAAGGGTTTGGCGTTACCATCAAGAACATTAGGATAAGTTGTGATCCCGCTGTTGCGACCAGCACCGAATTTTACCAAGTCATGAATACACGGATGTATGATAAGGGATTCCACTAACAGCAGACTTTTTTGTGTGTGCGACGGAAGACCCGTACACGAGGCGACCTCCACCCGGATCGTCAAACTTCCCGGGCTATACACCATGAAAATGTCATGTGGGGCAGAAAGGATGGCCCGTGAAAGGACCGGAAGGAGGTGCTCCAAATCATCAGGCGCATGTGTTTCTCAGCCCGTACATCGAGCATTGGGGGTTCTTCGGGGAAGATAGCCTATATTGCATCGTTCACCACCAAAGGAACCTGTTACCGATGATCAGCACGGCGACGGCGTTCGGGGCTACCTCGTTTCCAGGAAAGAGACTGGCTTCAAAGCGACGAACAACGAGCGCGGGAGCCTGACGGTGACGGTGACGAACCGCCAAGAAGACGGGTGGTGGGCATACAGAGTCGATGACCAGTTAAGGAACTTCTGCGAGATCTTCTTCGAGGAGAACATGGCAGTGCGTAAGATCACGATCGAGACGTAGGAGGTCGACATAGTAGCCGTGACGCACGTATTTGTGTTGACGCTGACTGCTATCGAGATACCGTACGCGCATCCTGCCTTGCTGGACAACTTGCTGGCCCAACTGGCATCCCCAGCGAGGGATAGTGCAGGACCGGTGAACGCACCCAAACTTCGATTGCACTTGGGGTCGCTGACGTGGCACCCCGCGTTGCTCTATCGGATCTATAACTGCTTGGAATGGCGGTCACAGCTCAAAACAGAGTTGACTGAGCTTTATATTGAGATAGACCGCCGAAACATCGACCTCGACGACGAGATATCCGATACCGCGGAAATCATGACTTTGCAAATGCGAATGAGCCCTCCGGCCAAGGTCACAATCAAGAACATACCTTTGCTTGAACACTTCTTCCTACATGAGTACTGTTAATATATACAAGCCTACCTACCCCAATTTGGGGCTATAAGATACGTTATCGTCTTGAGCCCAGCCGGAAGAGCCTCCTGAACCAGCCTCCCTCCGACACGTTCTGGCCGGCCGTAGTCCCCTTCCCTGTGGTTGGGATGTCTGCGACGGGTTCGCCTGAAGCTGCTGCATCGCGGTAGCGTTTCTTGTACTCTGCGGGTGTCTCTCCGCGAGTGCCGCACTTCCAAATACCTTTCTTGGCGCGTCTATAGCACGGGCGTAAGCATTTCATTGACAATGCCACTAATGAAACTTACTGTGCTTCGCTCTGCACCCGGAGGAACTCGTCTAGTCCTGACTTGCCGTATTCAGCGCCCGCCTGCTCATATACAGACGCCCACCCGGCTCGTAGCATCTCGAGCGAGAGATCCCTCCCACTCGTTAACCAGCCCGGTAGTATGCGGGGCTTTAAATGTACTGCAGAGACCTGGGACGCGTGGTTAATGAGCGACTTCACCGGGGGTGTCACGAGATTCTGCTCACTATGCGTCCGTACTGGTCTTTGCGGACGAGCTGACAGTATACAAATCTGCCTTCGATTTGAGCCTTCAGCCATGCGAGACTTTCCTCGGCATAAGGTTGAGTTGGGCGTCCAAAGTGAGCTGCCTGAAGCGAGGTGAGAAATGGGTAGCTTTATGGAAGCGCATAGGAAAGCACCTCAGGAGCATCCACACCTCCAAGACGGATGTGTATTGTCTGATCCTTGAGGTCGGCTGGGATGTCTCAGTATCGCGTTTCATAAATTAATGTCATACACACTTCGCCCAACGGGTATGCTTCTGAACTTTAATGGCCACCTCCAACCGATTCCCGGGGTATGATATAGTCGGAAATTGTCCGCATCTCCCACACTTCATGAAACGCGTTGAGTTTTTCATACAGACTTTGGGATGGTACGCGAACGTACAGTACCTGGTAACATAGCCTTTGATCCATCGCTTTCTCGCGAGCATTTGCGGTGTGACCCACTCTCCATTGGCGACGCGCCGGAAGTTTCGCGCATACACATATCTCGCGCCCAGCGCAGTAGTTCCTCCCAGTGCGAAGGTAGAGAGAATGAGAAGCGGGGTGGGAAGCGCTGCGGCTCGCGCATACACCGAGGCCGCAAGCTCGTGGGTAATCTTGGTGAAGTCGTCAGCCGCGTGTTCAACTTGCTTTCGGGTCACTGGTGAGGATTTCTTGGGATCAGGGAGGCTTGAAGACGACCATGGCAGCCAGCTTGACATCGCATGCGTCGGTGTTGAGGTGGTCGTCGTCCAAGATATAGCGGGCAGGGCCCGACGCGCGCACGCCTTCCCGAACTGCCGGGCTGGCGCAGATCTAAGCGCCTTTTGATAGTTATCTGATAACGATGGCCTCCTCCGCACCATCATCTTCCTCGCTCCTCGTTGCCCACCACACCCAGCATAATCACACACACGACGATGGCATTGCGACCATTCTGTATGCTACGGAGACCGGAACAGCGCAGGACGTCGCAGACAGGCTCGCGCGACTGTGCAGGGGGTTGTGCATCCGGGCGCGGGTGCACAGTATGGAATCTTACCCTCCTGTACGTGAAAAGTCATCCTCGTGCTCGAAGTGCTAACAGAGTACGCATGCAGACTGAGTTAATCAACGAGCACCTTGTTATCTTTGTCGTGTCTACTACCGGCTCTGGCCACGAGCCGCGGGCCATGACACCACTCTGGAATATGCTCCTCCGCGCAGATCTCCCCGAAGACTTGTTTGAGGACCTTGCATTCGCCACATTCGGCCTCGGGGACAGTGCGTACGAGAAGTTCTGCTGGCCAGCGAAGCTCCTCAGCCGTAGACTTGTCAAACTGGGTGCGACCGAGATCTGTGCGCGGGGAGAGGGCGACGACCAACACCATCTCGGGTGAGTCATGCTCTTAAACCAGGCGCAAACGGGCGCCTCGCTAACGGACGGTATATAGAATCGACGGCGCGCTTGGTCCTTGGATGAAGCAGCTCTCGAGTGTCCTAACACAAATATTCCCTCTCCCGGACGGAGTCGTCGCGGAGTCTCCTGACAGCTTGCCTCCTCCACGTATATCAATATCAGACGCGTCCGCAGGAGCACAGCTCACACGGAAGGACCCGCTGGTAGTGGACAGGGAATACCATCTGGCTACAGTAACCTGCAACAAGCGGATCACGGCGGAAGACTGGTATCAGGATGTCCGACACTTTGAGTTTGCATTTGACGATGACATACAGTGAGTCTCCCGCTTGACAGCCTCAAAATAACTGTGTCTGGAACGTATGCACAGATACAACCCCGGAGATGTAGCGGTTATACATCCCGAAACCATCGCAGAAGACGTGGAATCCTTCCTTTCATGTATAAGCTATGCGAATTCGGCAGACGATCCCATAAATATCCGACACACATTGGAAGGTACGCTTCTTCCAATTCGTAGTATCATGTACGATCTCACCCCCCGTACAATACCAGACCAGTCTTTGCCGGACCACCTGCCAACTACCACCACCCTGCGTGAGATCTTCACTCGCTATGTGGACATCAATGCCGTCCCGCGACGTTCATTCTTCGCGCTCCTGAAACACTTCGCACAAGACGAGCTCGAACGTGAGAAGCTGGAGGAGTTTCTCAGCGAAGAGGGTGCTGTGAGTCTTCCATCCCACGCGCACGACGCCTGCTGACCATGCCCAGGACGAAATGTACGAGTACTGTCAACGCCCCCGGAGGACGATCCGCGAGGTGCTTGAGGAGTTTCGCTCAGCGAAGATCCCCAGAGAGTATGTCTTCGATCTCTTCCCGCCCCTGCGCCCAAGGCAGTTCTCCATCGCGAGCTCCGTAAAGGCAAGTCACGTTCGTCCTTCACGCTAGCCAAAAGCGCCCGATTGTTAACGATACGATACACCAGCAATACTCACGAAGTATACACCTGTGCATCGCCATCGTCCAATATCGCACAATGCTCAAGATTCCGCGACGTGGTGTCTGCACCTCCTGGCTCTCACGTCTCAAGCCAGGAGACCAACTACAGATCGGCATCCAGAAAGGGTTCATCACTCTCCCGACGGACTCTAAAACACCAGTGATCTGCATCGGGCCTGGGACCGGCGTTGCCCCCATGCGCGCCGTCATCCAAGAACGAGTCCGCCAGGGCATCTATGGTGTGTCCCTGCTTCTTATACCATCCGCGTTTGCATGAATCTCAGTCCGTCTGTAGAGGACACGCTCTACTTCGGCTGCAGGTCGGCGTCGAAAGACCACCACTACGGCGACGAGTGGCGGGCGTATGCGACGAATGGAGAGCTGACTTATCGCGCGGCGTTCTCGCGCGACGGCCCCGAGGGCACCGCGCGCACGTACGTGCAGGCGCTGATCCGCGAGGACGCGAAGCGGATATGGGAGCTCGTCGGCAAGCGTGACGCGTGGGTCTACATCTCTGGGTAAGTCCCCATCGTAGATCTTGGGGTGAGAGGCGGGCTGACTGTTGCGCTCAGGTCGGCGAACAAGATGCCTGCTGCAGTGCGGGAGGCAATCCAGTATGCGCTAGTGAGCGAGGGCGGAATGTCGGAGGAAGATGCGACGGAGTATGTGGTGCGGATGGAGAAGGAGGGCCGGCTCATCGAGGAGTGCTGGAGCTAGCGCAGGTGAGTCAATGTCAACCCATGTCCCTGTTCGGCGAAAGCGTTGGGACTGATCTTTCGATTGAGAGTGCAGCTCTTTCAGTAATCGCATCAACCTGCGGACGTACATAAAACATGGCATGCGCTGTGTATGGTCTATGTGCTGCGGTTCTTCACCACTGCGGCGTCCTAGCGCTTATATGCAGATGCAAAGACTTACGTCGCAGCACCAGGTGAAGAATTCTTACTTCCCGCAGTTGCGCTATGTCGCACTGCGGTCGACGTCCAGTATCACTCTTGGGTCGTATACCTGCTGCGCGGATTTCTTTTGCGTCGAGCCATATGAGTTACTTGAGGCCTAGACTCCTCGGGCTTATCGCTGAATGTCGCGAGGAAGCGCCTTGTGGCTTCTTGGCACTGGTCGCTTGCGCTCTCCGAGTCAGTGTGCCTCGCGATTACTCACCTTGTCAGGAGTTGACGTCAACGCACAGTACTGAGTACCGCGTGGGTCTCAGGTCGACGGCAGTCGTCTCTATCGATATCCACGCTGCGCCGCAGGGTGGTTCCACTTGAAATACCAGCACTGGGGTGGTACGTGTTTTGATCTGCACCACCACTCAGGGTATCGGGGACACCATGCATTTCTTCAGGTGTGGAACTTTTGCCAAGCTCTCGGGTTTCTTGCTCGCATTCTCTGCGGTTTCAAGCTGGGGAGAGCAGGTGCCTTTGCAGTTGAACGCCACCTCTTCCAGTTCAAAGGAGTCTATCTTTTCACCGGATTTCCGCGCGTTTGTCGAGGAATTGAGGATCAACGCCTCGATCCCTGGGATATCTGTCGGCGCGGTACGGTTCTCCGGCGATGGAAAAACACCTCAGGTCGAACTTGCGTCGTGGGGCCGCAAGACAGAAGAGGGAGACGGTCATGATCTCACTCCAGATGTGGGTGGTCCACTCCATACTCTGTAAAGAGCGATGCTAATTTGGAAGATATATAGACGCTGTTCGGCCTCGCCTCGTGCTCTAAAGCGTTTCTGGCGACCTCTGTAGGGCTGCTGATGGATGACTTCACCCACGGGCGGAATGTAACGCCTTTGCCTGCCGGAGTCTCTCATTTCGACTGGGACACCAAACTCGCAGCCATTCTGCCTGACGAATGGCTTTTGGACGACGAATGGACTACGCGTGCCGCCAGCATACGTGACGCGCTGGGGCACGTCACCGGGTTGTCTCGGTATGCAGATATTCGAATGAAATATGGTATATATGGGAGCTAACTAGCGGCGTAGGCATGACTTCTCATACTCTGCCGGAGACTCTGCAGGAGATGTAGTGCGCCGCATGAGACACCTTCCGACAGCATATGAGCTGCGCGAGAAGTGGTCCTACAACAACCAGGTCAAGCCTCTGCTATTCTCCAATGGCGCTGGGTGCTAACTATGTTACTGTAGATGTATGGCCTCGGCGCGTACATCATCGAGAAGTACGCCAACACATCATACCCCGCGTTCGCGACAGAGCGCCTCTTCAAGCCCCTGAAGATGTCCTCGACAACTTTCTGGCCGTCAGAAGCACACGCGTCCGGGAAGCTGACACATTCGTGGATGCATACGGGAAGGCGCATCCCCTTCTGGCATACGGACGATGTAATGCCTCTCAATGCCGGCCCAGGAGGTGTCATTTCCAGCGCGGAAGACTTGGCAAGTGCATGTTTAGTTCAAAGCGAGTCTTATAAGCTCAACGCTTCACTACACCGCAGGTGAACTGGGTGGCCGTCTTGCTTAACAAGGGTGTTGACCCAGCGTCGGGAGAAGCCATCATCCCGCGGAGTGTGTACGACGCTGTCACTACCGCACAGTCGATCATGTATGGGTATCCTACGCCGCGGTTCGGAGCCGGGATCCTTGGTTATGGCATAGGGTGGTTGCGCTGGACATACGACGGTGTTGAGGTAATGTTTACACTTGATGATGCGAGAACTGGCTGTTCTGAGCTGAATCACAGATGATCAACCACGATGGAGGCATTCCTGGATTCTCAACACTTGTAACGTTTTCTCCCAGCAGCAACTTTGGAGTTTTCATCCTCATCAACGCAGACGAGCAGTCAGAACATGCGGAGACAATCATGAGACGTGCGTTCGACGACGTTCTGAATCGGACCAGCTTCTCAGCTGCTTATGAGACCCCGTGAGCCTAAGCGGATATTGGAAACGTAGACAGCGCAACAATTGACATCTCATTTCAGGTTTGTCGAAAAGGCGCATCGTCCCACGGTGGATGTCGCAAGCGAACCACTATCACTCGATCTTTCAGCCTACACGGGCACATACAAATCCTCGGGCTACGGCTCCATAACGCTCTGCTCCCCCATCAGCAGCTCCCAATACTGTGCCGACGTTCTCTCCGTCTTCTCCTCACTCGGGCCCGTCTCCGGCCCCCGGTCTGCGAGCCTGTACGGCGCATACAGCAGCATATGGTCCACCCACGCACGGCTTAGCCACCACTCCCACGACACATTCAACCTCACCTTCTCCGTCGTGTTCCCGCACGGATACGGGGCAAACACCACCGCGTTCGAGGACTACATGGTGGGTTTCTCGCAGGGGCGCGCAGACTTCGTCGTGGAAGGAACGGAAGTGACTGGGTTTGCACTCGTCATCGACGAGGATGCTGTTGTGGCGAGACAGCAGCGCACTGGAGGTACACTGAAGGAGACGGCCGATGCGTGGTTCGCAAAAGTGTAAACTTGAATAGCTCTGTTAAGAATCTGACAGTATCGGCTACCCCCGGGTCCTTGTAGACACCTAAAAACATGCGTTCGTTTCCGCGTTCCGCGCGCCATAGCTTATGGAAAAGAGTGCTTAGTGACCCGGCAGTCGTAGAGACCGCGTGCACACCCGATGGGCGTGTTGGCAAGCACCTGCACTCACTCGGAGCCCTGATGACATATCTGATCAGCACTGGCCATATGGCTTTCGATGTGCGGAAATCTGCTGACCTCGTCTTGTTCGGAGTCTGTGTCTTCGGAGTCGATATACTCCACTGGCTCCTCGACTACTGCCTGCAGTGCGGCGAGTATCCCGTCGCATGTCTCGACACCCTCGGCACCGTCAATTTCTGGACAATATACTTCGATGCGTAGCCTGGACAACAGCGCAACGGCCCGCTTCGCGCGAAGAGCGAGGCACACGAAGAGCGTACACAGCACTTGCATATGCACGGACCGACGAACCCCCTCAAGGCGTAGGATGCGCAGAGCGGGCAGGACGATGGCCATGCCTGGATCATCGGGTGGCCCGCCCGCATCCGCCGCAAGGGTAGCGAAGAGCCCTGCAACGCATGTAGCATCGACATCGCCTGGCCCGGAGAAGAGCTCCAAGGTCACCAAGTGCGGGAATGTGCGGAGGACTTGAAGTAGAGGAGCGAGTGGCAGCTCGTACAAATCGATCATCAGCGAAGTGAGGGGCGCCCGCGCGAACAGGGTGCAGAAGTCGTTGCACTGCGTGGTTCGGGAAAAGGGCCATGCCCCGCAGTCACCGAGGTCATCGAAAGAGAGCCTGAACGATCCAAGATCATCGCTTCCGCTGAAAGAGTCATTTGTCCGTTCACCGCGGAAATCCCGGGGCCCGGGGGCGTGAAGACGGGCGGAGGTCATGGTGCGAAGGATTGGCAGGCAGGCAGGGTCGGGAGGTATGATGTGGACATACTTAAGATTGTTGTCGTGTTCGTCGTGGGAATTATGAATGTCGAGATCGACCTCAAGCCCCAGGTGGATGTCGACTGAGGGGGGGAAATGCAGGTATTCGAACAGCCGGTAAACATCGGTAGGTGAATCGGAGGCCTGGATTGCGGGCCAATACCAGTGGAATGAGCGTAGCCGGGGCAAGGAGACAGCGAAGTCCGTCTCATTGAGCTCGTGATCCTTGAAGTCGATAAAGGATACGAAGAAAAAGTCGATTTCTTCCAAGTTCTGGCACATTTGAAGCGTGGCCAAAAAGGCAGAAAACGGCACTGTACCCTGACGAGGGACCCAGACCTCGCATATCTGTAGGACGCGAAGTTGTCGGAATACCGAAGAGTCCCATGGAATATATAAGGAGTTGAGGGTGAGTACTTGAAGAGCTGGGAACCTGTCGTCATCATCGAAGCTGCAGAGCTCAAGCGACGCATATGCACCGCCGCAATATGCCACAAGAAGTGTTTCCAGGCAGGGCAGCTGATCCACAGCAAGGACGGTGCCTTCGAGTAGGTCGACTACATCATTGCCCCCATCAAAGACTTTGAGTGAGCGTAGCCGAGGGGCTTCTTCGGTCAAGAGGGGCTCTATTGAATGTAAGATGCGGGAGGCATCATACACGGTAACATCGAGTGGCATACCCTTCGAACGTGGTAGAGCGATGGCGAGCCAGTCCGCCTTCGTGCGTACTTCGATCTTCTGCCAAATGGAGGCGGTGTTGGTCGCAATGTCCGTCCAGAGCTTGCATACTCGCATGATATCGACAGAATGCGAGGAGCGACTCCCAAAGCCGGAAACATAGATGCCGTCCATACGAGAGAGCCACTCGAAGATCATCGAGAGAATTTCAACTGGAAGCCTATTGATAGGCGGCACGGGTCGTGTCCATATCTCTAGAGCCGGTTTGCGGGTCGTAGGAAGTGCATTTGTGGTATCTGCTTCGCATTTGAAGTGAGCTCCGCGCAGATAGGATAGGGTCCGATCTCACCTTCACTGTCTTTGGGTTTTGTGATGTTTTCTGGCTGCATTGATTACTTACTGGTATCCGATTCGTTCCTGAGAATAGGCATAAGAATCATCGAGAAGTCATAATAAAAATTCGCTCACTTGGCTCGTGGTGGTGGTGGTCGAAGGAGGAGTGTTGGAGTCTCGACTGGATGTTCGTCAAGACTAGCTTAAGATATTCTTATGTTTGCAGCGAGCCTCAATATGCTCGTTTGGCAGGCCACAAAGCGCCACAAAGATCGTTGGTTCAATTAGGAGGCATTCTAAAAGGGGTATTTCAAAGAGGGTTGTCATGGTAGCCTGTAGGTACTCAGTCGTGACGTCAACCACAGGTCGGATAGGGTCGGACTCGGCGGGATACAGAATCATTTTATCGGAGTTCAATCATTAAAGCGAAGTAGGGATCAGATCCCACTATTTTAGAGGTCCGACGCCCTCAGTTCAGGCCTGCGCCAACCAAGCGCCAAGTGACACGGGTAGCACCAACGCATCGTGGCACTATCCTGGCGCTGCAGTCTCATTGAGAGAAGTCACCTACGTTCCGATTCTACTAAGAATCGGTCTTGCTTATGAGAAATGGACGGATCACGTGAATCCAGGCGCACCCGGCTCTGTCCGTGCAGCTCCGTGAATCCCCTTCAATTCCGGGCGCTCGATCATGATTCAATTTGTCTTTCTTTGTTATCAGTGGCGTCTACACACGGTGTGCCAGTGTCTGCTGCTGCTGGTTTCGCTCTCTTCGCGTGCGTCCATCATCTCGTATTCAGTCTGTTTGAATATTTGTATCTTCTGTATTCTCGTGCACCCTCTGCAACAGCCGCTAGTCCCCTTTGACGTGACTAGCCTTTTCCCTTGTTTCCTAATTGCACCTTGACGCCGGCCACACTCCTTGTTCGCGACTCTTGCTCCGTCTCTCTCTCCTCGCTCTGCAGCTGCCTATAAACGTTCACGCACATCTCCAGAAATGCGATTAGTACCTGCAGCGTGCCCATGGAGGGTTCTGTACTGTTCTAGTGAGGCAGATGACAGGTATACGCTCGTGTTTAAGTCATTCAGTGCCCACTGGCAGGGCCGTCTCTGTACGCTTAGTGTGCAAGGTCGTGAGCAGTAAGGTACGTACTTATATTCGGCCGGCGTACTGTGCATGGGGCGCAGCCATCATGCGCACAGGTGTGTTTACGGTCAAAGAAGGTGCATTAATATCACCTGCGCACCGGCTCGCTCTCTCTCCGCTTTTGCTCTGTGTCACAACAGGACATGACAACTTAGAAGGCTCCTTTGGTTTCTTTAGAGTAGGGCATGATATAAGATGATCGGTAGGTGTGGGGCAAGTTCAGATGCGAGACAACAGAGGCCTGCGTATGCCAATTGTCTACGTTGTAGGCCTTGGACAAAATATATTATCTTTATCATGCAGTCAGCAACCACCATCTATATATCAAGTGACACAGTATCAAAACTTGCAGGTAGAATCGGACCTGGCGTGCGGAGCATCGCCGTTCACCCTCAAGT